>PVKS010006050.1:0-80945 GCA_004027875.1 Aplodontia rufa
ATCCAAAAACTGTGGTACATTTATACCATGGAATATTACACAGCAATTAGAAACAATGACATTGCAGCCTTCGAGGGTAAATGGATGGTTATGGAAGAGATCATGATGAGTAAAATCAGCTTAACCCAGAGATCTAAGGGTTGATTGTCTCCACTCATCTGTGGAGGTGGGGTCTAGACCCTGGACAATGAGAAAGTTGGTCTAGTAGCATGAGTTAAATCCAAATAAGATGTAATGCTTTACAATCTAATACTTTTTTTAGAGTTATAATGGGAAGGGGAAGGGAGGGATAAGGGAGGGTAATTGGGGGGGGCACTCCTGGGGATAATTGCAATATCCAGAATATATACATATTTTATACACATTTTATATTATTTTGTTAAAATCTTGTAAGGTTGCTCAAAATAAAAAATTTAAAAAAAGTATATATCCTTTTCTTGCTAATGAAGGGCGAAGTAAACACAACAGTCAATCTCTGAGGAAACAAGGACAATCAAATAACTTTACATCCTAAAACATAAAAATATTCACAATAATATACGAAGGTTCCAAATTTCTAGAATATTTGTTATGTAGATTAACAACGTTAACTGGAGGGCCACAGCAGAGGTGCAAGGGTACAGGTTCAATCCCCAGCACCACGTACACAACAAAGTGTTGAAGCATCAAAAGCCACATGAAAAACTAAATAAAAATCGATTCTCTCCTTCTCTCTCTCTCTCTCTCTCTCACACACACACACACACACACACACACTGTACATCTGTCTTTAAAAAAAATGTTAGCTGAATGTTCATTCATAAAGTAAACATTGGATCAATTGTATCCTGAACATCACACAATCCCATAGTCTAAAATATCTTGTCAGAAATAACATTTTGAGAAGTTTTGTGAAAAATCTCTGCTCGTTAAGCTTGTAATGACTTTTCATAATTTGAGTAACAATGCAGTGTTTCTGGATATTTAACAAAGGGATCATAATAAAATGAGAAGCAATTATTTGACAAAGTCAATGGCAAACAATGGATATTAAAGTGAAGGCTTCAATTTTCCCCTCAAAAACTACATGGTATAAAAATCTACTCCAGTACTCTTTGGAGCTAAGTGACAACTCTCCACTCAACTTTTCCAACTCTCTGGGGCAGAAGTGCTCTTCTCAGTGAATTGAGCATCCACTGAGCATCAATAGATCTCATCTCTGGCTCTGGAGAATGAAAGATGTATTAACCAGCTGAAAAGTTCACTGAAGGATCTCTCAAGAATAGACTTCAACTGACAATATTAAAGATCAGTTAACTGAAAGAAGGATTGATACAGGCTATCCAATCTGAAATAACAGAAAGAAAAGTGAAAAGAAAGAAGCAAATCCAAGGGAGTCTATGAAAAATGTGAGTCAGAAATCTATTTACCAATATATGCACAATTTGAATACCAGGAAGGAAGAACAAAGGCACAAGCTAAATATTTGTATCAATAATGGGTGGAAACTCACCCTATATGAAAAAATAAAAATCTTAATAATTTATAATATTAAAAATAAAAGTAGGGCATAGACAGCAAAGTTAAATGTTCAATATCACAAGTAAAGATATATTTGAAAGCAGTTAAACTAATTACCATATAAATTTTTAAACAACATTAATAACTACAGAAAAAATGGAGGTCGGAAAGTAATGTAACATCTTAGTCAATGAGTTAAAATAAAATTGTTAATATGGAATATTCATATCAAGCAAAACTGTCTTACAAAAACTAAACTAAGGAAGGTATAGTGATGCATGCCTGGATTCCAAGCTACTGGGAGGCAAAAACTGTAGGATCTCAAGTAGAGGACAGCCTTGGCAACCTAGGAAGCCCCTGATTCAAAATAAAATTAAAAATAGCTAAGATGGGGGCTGGAGTGGTGGCTCGGCGGTGACAGTACACAACTAAGTGTCAGAGCAATGAAAGTCATCTGAAAAACTCAATAAAAATGGATTCTCTCTGTCTCTCCCTCTCTCTCTCTCACTGTCCTTCCCTCTTATAAAAGAAGAAATAGCTAAGATGCAGTTCAGTTCACTTGCCTAACCAACATGGGCCCTAGGTTTATTTCCAAGCAGTGAAAAGTAAGTAAGGTTATTAATTAATGAACAAAGCTACTAAATATATTACCAAATAAACAATCAAAGATTATATTTCTAGAGGAATTACTAAATATATTCTTTTGGGTTGAAAGTGATATCAAAATACATGCATGGTGGACCTGGTTGCTCTCACTTGTAATCTCAGCCCCTCAAGAGACTCAAGAGGTGGAGGTAGGATTATAAACTAAAAGCCAGTCTGAGTAATTTAGGAAAATCTTGTCTCAAACCTATACACACACACACACACACACACACACACACACACACACACATTGGATTCCAGTAAAGGCTATTATACAGCTAATTTTGAGAGTGTAGTTATATATATCCCTTCTCCTTTCCTTTCCCAACTAATTTAAAAAAACAAATAAGATAATAGTAATACAATTGTATTTTGTATACAGATGATGACTGTAAACAGTGACTCAAACCTGTACCTAAAAAATGAGGATTCCTTGAGCGGGCGCTTGCCTGGAATGTGAAAGTACGAGAGTTCAAACCCCAGAACCACGCACACAATGAAGTGTCAGAGCAACGAAAGCCACATAAAAAAATAAATAAAATTGATTCTCTCTCTCCTCTCTCTCGCTCTCTCTCTCACTGTCCCTCTTTCTTTTTAAAAAAATGAAGATTATCATAAATGGTAAGTTAATATAACATAGTATGCACATTTATCTTTATCTCTTTTCTTCTTGAAAGTAATAATAAGGTATATGTTTATATAAAACCATAATTATAAAAGATTTCAAATATAGTAATGTGTTATAAGGTTTGTAATATAGATGTATTATCACAATAATAAGATATGAAAGAGGAGATAGAATGGAGCAGTGTAGGAGCAATTTTTCTGTAACATAAAACTTATGTTAATATAAAAGTAACGAAGCTTGATTGGTTAAATGTATATTGTAAGTACTAGAGCAATCATTAAGAAAATCATACAACTACACACAAATACATTTAGAAAATTAGCTAAAATAATTTAAATAATATACTAGTACTAGCCTGTTAAAATAAGCATAGCAGAAGGAAAATAATAAGGCATAGAAAAATACTATGTGAATTGTCATGTCGAATGTAAATAGATTAAAGAACCCATAAAAACATGATATGTAAGGTGGATTAAAAATAAAAAATGATATTTTATTTGTTGATTGCAAGAGACATTCCTAGATTCAAAGTTAGCAATAGGTTGAAAGCCAAATGGTGGGAGAAAAAATGCCATGCTCTGACAGCTGATTTTGTCCACTTACCTGAAGTAACAGATGCCTAGAAAAATTGGCAAAGCACACTTGTGGGTGCATTTTGAGATAATCAGCATGAGAGTCAGCAAACTGAGTGGTGAAGACTTGCTTTGGGTATGCATGACATCCTCCAGTACGCTGATGGCCAAGCTCTAACAAAGCCAGGTGGAAGGGGAAGATCACATGCAAGCATGTTCAACCCTTCATGAAGAAGGCTTTTTTTGCTGCCACCAGCTCTGGATATCAAACTCCAGATACTTCCACCTGAGAATGACAACATGATCCAGTGACTCTCCAGGGAACGCCAGGCTTTCAGTCTTGAACTTGGGCTGCATCATTTCTCCCTCTCATTCTGCTGCTTCCCGTTCCATGTTCTGAGCAGTTAATAGTTTTGTAGCTCTCCAGTCAACAGGCAACCATTGTGAAAGTATTTAGCCTCCGAATGCATGAGTAATTTAATATATCCGCTCTTAAAATATATTCAAATGGTTCTGTTCCCATGTGGAATTCTGATTAGTACACATACAAACAGCTACAGTAAAAGACTTGGAGTAGCTACTTGAACGGCAGAAGAAAATTGATGTTAAGATAAAAACTGTTACAAGAGATGAAGAGAAACAGTTTATGATAAAATATTAAAGCCATCAGGAAGACAAGAGCAAATGTTAACATGTGGACCTATGAAGAAAGTCTTATAAAGACCAACTCAGGACCTGAGAGAATTTGAAGGAAAAGGGGACAAAGCAGTAAAAATAACTGAAATTTTCATATTACATTTATGATAACGGACAGAAAATGAGGCAAATTAAATAGTAATATAGAATAACTGGAAGGCATTACAAACCAATAAAGTGAAGGGCATCTACATAAAACGCCACCTAATAACATTAGAATATACATTCTTAAGGACAAACAGAAATTCTCACAATTGACCATGCTAATTCCATAAAATAAGCCTCAGTAAACTCATAAGGATTTAAATAATATGAGGGATATATTCAGATCAAATGTAATTAAATTAGAACTCAATAACAGAATAAAATTTGGAGACACTATAAATATATGAAAATTACACCACACATCCATTTATGTATGTATGTACATACATATGTATGTATATACGTACAGTAATTGTATATATGAATGGGATGCAGTGTTATACTTCAAAACATGTGTATACTCTGCACTGATTAAATAAGGATACATAGTATTTCACTCTTTATCATTCCTTATTTTTCTGCCTCACCCACTGTACTTCTGTATCACCATAAAATTTATAATAGCAATAAAATTTTAAAAAAATAAACAAAATGAAATACACAATAGGTTATTGTGAACTACAGTCAGTCCTCTGTTACAGAACATTCGAATCATTTCTTCTAACTTTGTTACCCATTATACAATTCCCCATTACCCCTGTTGCCCATCACACTTCTCAGCCTTTAGTAATCTCCATCCTGCTTTCAGATCAACTAATTTTTTAATTCCCAGATAGGACATAAAATATGTTATATTTGTCTTTTTGTGTCTCACTTACTTATTTTAATTAATATACCATCCTCCAATTATATCAATTTTGAGACTACAAACAAACACTACTGCTCCTGGTTCCTTTCATTTCCTTGATGATGTATTTTGTAGCACAAAAGTCTTTAATTTTGACTTTTATTTATTTTATTATTTTATCATTTTTTTGATCTTGCTATTATATCTGAAGAACCATAGTCTAATACAAGGTCAGGAAAATAAATTCCATGTTTTTTTTCTAAGAACTTTATAGTTTTAGCTATAACATTTAATTCTGTGTTCCACCTTTTTTGAAAGTATGTATAGTGTTTATACTTTCTCCTATTCTGAAAATCATCTCCACTCTAAGGATTATTTCATCCTAATGACCTATTTTTCCTTTTGTTTGCTTTGGGCATCATATATATATTTTTTAAAATCTTATAACCCTGTGTTTTCTTGTAACAGTTTCATAGTCTGAGGTCTTAAATGTAGTTATTTGGTTCAGTTTGTGCTGATCTTTGTGTAGGTGAAGATAAAGGGGTAAAGTTAAAATCTTCAAATGGACATCCAGCTTTCTCAGCACAATTTTATTGAAGAGTCTGTCAGTTCTTCAAAATGTTTTTGATTCCAATCTTGAGAATCAGTTAACTGTAGGTGGATCAGATTACCTAATACAATTAAAATAGCTAAATTAGTATGATTTCTCTACAAATTCATTAAAACCCATGTCAAAATCCCAACTTCATTTTTTATAGTAATTGACAATCTTCTCCTAAAATTCACATGGAATCCCAAGTAACTCTAGATGCAAAGCATAGTTTCAAAGAGAAAAGCTGATGGAATCACAATACTAAATGCTACAAAAATAAGGTTCATTTTGATGGTAGGATAGGCATGTATGAATGAAAGAGAACTGGGTCTCTAAAAACAGACCTTATATTTAAGGGTCAATTATTTTTTGAAAATACGCCAGAAAATTCAAAAGAGAAAAGATCATCATGTTAAAAAATAAGTATTGGGCCAGGTATATATCCATGTGCAAAGGGGTGCTATAGACACATGTTCAAAACAAGTGGAACACAGACCTACGTGATGTAGCTAAAACTATAAAATTCTTAGGAAAACATGAAGTATATTTTTATGACCTTGTGTTAGGCCATCGTTCTTTAGATATAATACCAAAAGCAAAAATGATAAAATAAAAAATATAAAGAAAATTAAAAAGTAGACTTTTGTGCTACAATGTATAACATCAAGAAAATGAAAGAACCAGGTGCAGTAATGTTCGCTTGTAGTATTCCAAGCTACGGAGAGGCAAAGGTGAGCAGTCACTTGAGTCCAGGAGTTTGAGTTCAACCTGGGCAAATGAGCAAGACTCTATCTCAAAATTCATGAGAAAATAAAATTATAAAGAAATAAATTAATTTTTAAAAAAGATAAATGAAAGGACAACTCAATGAAAGAGACAAAGTAGTTGCAATTCATATGAATAATATAGGGATAGCATCCAGAGTATATATTTAAAAGTCTTAAAGAATAAAACAAAAACTAGCCTAACTAAAATTTTGGTAAAATTTCTGAACAAACATTTGTCCAAAAATTAAATGAAGGGTACTATAGTTTGGATAACTGTGCTCCGAGGGCCCATATTGGGTGGTGGGAGGACATTTAGAAGATGGGGCTAAGTGGAAGAAATTAAGTCACTGGCAGGAAAATATGGGAAGTTCAACTCTCTTGTCCTCTCTTTTTGCTTTCTGACTCCTATGAAGTGAGTGTATTCCTCTGCCATGATCTAATCCCTTGTCATAGGCCTAAAAGCAATGAGGTCAATGAATTATGAATTGAACCCTCAAAAACTGAGCAAAATAAAACTGTCTTCTTTTAAAGCTGATTGTCTCCGGTAATTTTTTTTTTTTGGAGGAATTTAAAGGTGACTACCACAAATAGATAATAAGTACCTAAATATATGCTCACCATATTAATCACTAAGGAAAAACAGATCAAAATCACAATAAGATACCATGTCCCACTTTCAAAAATGGCTATAATGAAACAATAGAGAAAATAGCAAATGTTGATGGTGATATGGGGATAGTCTCACCTTCTTATTTTACTACTGAGTTTGTCTAACAGGATAGTCATTTTGAATAACAGTTAAGTAGTTCTACAAAATATTAAGCATAGTCATCATATGACCTACAAAATCCATTTCTAGATATATTCTCAAAAGAAATTAAAACCTGTATCCAAGTGACTTGTTCATGAATGACATCATTATTCATAAGAGCATATGTAAACCTCCCAAATATCCATCTCCTGCCAAATGGAAAAGCAGAATGCAATATATTCATGCAATGATATCATCTTAATGAAAAGGAAAATGATACAGAATAAAATGTGGATAGACTTCAAAAATGTTACAAAATGTTACATTACATGTAAGAAACCAGTCACAAAAGGCCAAATTAAGCATGATTTGATTTATAATGAAATGCCCCTAGTTGGCAAATTTATAGTGGTAGAAAGTTGATTAGTGGTTTCTTGAGCCTGAAGGGGCAGTTGAAAGGGAGGATGCGGAATGACTGCTTGTGACCAAGGGCTTCTTTTAAAAGGAAATGAAGAAAATGTTGTTAAAAAAAAAAAGATTATAATGGTAATTACTCACACAATTAAGGTTGAATTGTACAGTTTAAACAAATGGATTTTTGATGTGCAAATTATACCTTGACAACTCAATACAGTATTCTGTAAATATATTAAGAAATTTAAAAATCATTTCCATAAATTTGAAAAAAGTTATGATTTGTTAAAGAACACACTGAGGATAAAATAAGGCTTCAATGAATGGGTCCTAGAACGGGCTTTCAGTTGGGCCTATTTATTACTACAAAAGAGGAAATTGGTGTAATCAGTAAAGCAGTGATTTAGAATAGACCAATTAAACTGAAGTCCTATACAAAACAGTGGTACAAAATATTCAAATGTAACACTATTTGCATAACTGATATAATTTACAGTACATATCCAAAACAGCTAACCTTCTGAGAGAAATTATTTGTGTAACAGTGTGACCACATGCATATCCTATTATATGGGAAACTTTTGTATTTTAATATCTAAGAAAAGGCCTTACAGAAACTCAATACAAATATTTTTGTTTGTAGTCAAGATTTTCAAAGCAAAAGCATTATTTTAAGGATACTTATTTTCTGATTTATGAATATTTAATATCAACTGTAAAGTAATATTCACTAATGTTTATAAAGTGATAAGACTACAGCTCATGTTGTATACTTGTGACTAGGAGAAAAGCATTGGCATATTAAAATAATATTGACTCCATTTATAATAGGACTTTAACTTCTATATGTTGTAGAAATCAAAACAAAACAATAGCTTAAGCATAACATATTTTACTAACAAATAAAATTATCTAATTTCAAGATCACTGTTCCATCCATAGGCTATGTGTTAGGTATATTTTCATGTCATGAACTTTGCCTATTATTGTTGTGCCTATTGTTAAATTACATGCAAAAGGAATTTTCCAGAAATAATCAAGGTTACTAATCACCTGAATTTAAAATAGGAAATTTATCATTGATTAGCAAAATGGACCAAATGTCATCACAGGTGTTCCTCAACGCAGAAGAGATGGTAGGAATGATCTGCAGAATGAGTGGAATTGAAGTGCCTTGCTTATCTTGAAGATAAAGAAGGCAGCTTTATGGAGAAGGCTGGTGGTCACAGGAGCAGAGAATAACCCTGGGCAACAGCCAGCAGTGAAAGAGATACTAACCCACAGAGAGCTAGGAACTAAATTCAGCCAATGGCCTGAATTAATTTAGAAATATGTACAAAGCCAGAGAGTAGTGGATGGTGACCCAGACCATGGTCTGAGACTACCCTGGAGTGGTGGTTACATCTGACCTCAGGAATAAGAAGTGCATAGCACAAGACTTGAACACTGCAGAGAGACGGCAGAGTCCCACTTCGATAAAATCCCCACAAAAGTACAGAATTTTCTGTGTAAAACTTCAAAACATGAAACAGTCCTTGACTCTTAGTCCAGATACCAGCTTGCAAGGGATCAACGACTGTAGGCATAATAGTATAACCAAAAAAAATTATGCAGATGCTGTGACCTTCAAGCCCTTCTACTTTCTCACAGTTAGCTTTCAACCGATAAAGACTATAAAACTTGCTGTGCTAACTCTGGGTCAGTGTTCCTCCATCAGAGGACAGTGTTCTACCTGGACCTTACTTTCTCTATATATCTGTGTCTGTGTCTTTTTTCTTAATCCTGAATTGCCCGTCATGGGTATCCAAGTTGAGCCATGCAGGCTGAGGCAAAAATAAATTCTTCTTTTGACACCATAAGTAAGAGCTCAGTCCAACATCAAAACTGTTATTTTGAGAGATTTTGAGCAACCCCTTCAGCCATGCCATACTGGAATTACAAGTTACAGATCTGTGACATAAAAAACATGCTATTCTTTTTTAATTAGAGAAAGATGGACAGTGAGAGAGACAGAGAGAGAAGAGAGGGAGAGAAAGAAAAAGAGAGAGAGGGAGAGAACCAATTTTATTTAGTTTTTCATGTGCTTTTGTTGCTCTGGCCCTCTGTTGTGTTGGTGTTTGAATGCGCAAGCTTGCACATGCCAGGCAAGTGCTACAAGCAATGTAGTCACTGTGCCAATGCTTCAGCACCCAAAATGTGCTATTTTAATCTGTCAAATTTATACTAATTTGTTAAATTGAAGCTGAAAGCTAATATACATGTCTTAGTGAGATTTAAATTTTAGAATGAATTTTACATGAAGATCAGCTATGCATTAAGTTACTAATCTAGTCACTTAAAATTAATCTGAAAAAGGTTCTCTCATGTTACATCCACTCTTTCTATAAATATTATTTATATTATTAAATCATAATCAATATAATTCTCAAAAAATTAGCAATGACATTCTTCACAGAACTAGAAAAAAATTCTGAAATTCACATGGAAGCAATAAATAGCTTTGAATAGGCAAAGACATATTGATCAAAAAGAACAAAACTAGCATCATTGTCATATCTGACCTCAAAACATTCTATGGAAGCGTAGAAATAGAACTTCATGGTAACGACATAAAAACAGATACAGAGACCAAAAACAAGAAAATAGAATAGAGAACCCAGAAATAAATGCACATATCCATAGTCAACTAAGTCTTGGAAAGGTATCAACATAAGCATCAGAGGAAGGACAGCCTCTTCAACAAATGGTACTGGGAAGACTGGCTTGCCACATGCGGCAGATTCAAACCTGACTCCTATCTCTTACCTTGTACAAAAATCAAGCAAAAACTAAATGGATGAAAGACCTGACAATGAAAGTGCTAGACATCAGGATAAGGCAAATATTTCAAGATACTGGTATAAGCAATCACTTTCTGTATAGCAGCCTAAGAGATAAGAAACAAAAGTCAAAAATTATATTAAACTAAAAAGTATCTGAACAGGAAAGGAAACAATCACCAAAATAAAGACACACCTACAGAAGGCAGACAATACTTGCAAACACTTCATGTGATAGAGGGTTAATACCCAGAATATATAAAAAACAGAAAATATTAGCAATAGAAAACAATCAATACCTTTGAAAACACAATTGATATACTATGTAATATTTTGACAATAACCCATATTCATCTGGCTATTAGGTAACTCCTTACTTTTATTACATGTTAATTTATTTTAATTAGTTCATTTGATATCTAAAAACTAATCCAACTAAGCTTAACTGGTGCATAAAATGGGGTACAAATGAGTGAATTATAATTATGTGAATAGACAGATGTGACCACCACCCAGGTCAAAACAGGCTGTTTTAGACAAACCTTGAACTAACCATATTTACATAGACACACAAAGCAATTGATTATAATTGTTAATCTCTGGTATATGAAAGATTTGGAAATTCTTCTGGGTAGACAAATATCTTATACAACTCTGTGCTACCATTGCTTAGCATTGTAATTGATGTTTGTCACAACTATATGTCAGGAAAAAAATAGTGCAAGAATTTCAAAGGTGGGATAAACAGTGAAGGTATTTTCCCTCATCTACAATGCAGTCAATTCCAATGACTGTATGACATTATACTTATTATGATTTAAAGCACAGTAAATAATGAAGTCAAACATGGATTCATAATTTGATAGCAAAATAAATATGGTCAAGCACTGGACACGTTAGTGCATACCTGTAATAGTAACTAGGGAGGATGAGGCAGAAAGATTGCAAAATTGAGGCAAACCTCAGTAACTCAGATCCTCTTTCAAAATGAAAATACATATATACATAAGACTAGGTATGTAGCTCAGTAGTAAAATGTTCTTGGGTCTGATTCCCAACACCAAACAAATAAATAAAGAAATATATCCAAGTGTGCTTCTGGATTACAAGTAACTAAAATTATGTGTGAAATTTTTTCTTTGAGACTCTTTATTCCACTATCTGTATCAACAGTCACTTCCCAGTGCTCTAGAGATTCAACATTTGTAGAATTTGTCATTCCTTCAGTTAAAAGGAAAATGTAATGTTCCCTAAACCTAATAATAAAATGAGGAATATGATAAATTAAATTCAGTATAATAACAAGGTACTATCCCCTTGAAGAGATTTTATTAATATAAATGTCACTGGTCCATTTTGGGGCAAAATATTTTATCACATGCATATAATTAACTAATGTAAATATGCAAATATTTAAACCCAGTGTTTAATAAAATTCATGGACATAACTCAAATGAATGCAGTCCTTGTAGTTAACCATCTTTAATGAATAGCCTATATAGCTAGAGAAGTGTGTTTTATTTTGTACCATACTTTTTCAGAGGAAGTAATAAAACTGAAAACAGGTTGTTATATGAGAATAACCTCTCACCTCTTTGGAAAACAAAACTATGAAATTATATAAGCATAATTGATTCAATCTTATCTCCAACTTAGAGACACTCCTTTGGAGATAGATCAACAATTTTGAGGGTATTAAAAAATATTTCCCAGGGCTGGAGGTGGCTCGGCAGTTGCAGTGTTTGCCCAGAATGCACAAGTACACCAGTTCAAACCCCAGCACCCACGTACACAGCTGAGTGTCGGAGCAATGAAAGCCATGTGAAAAACTCAATGAAAATTGATTCTCTAAATATTCATCAAATTAAAAAAAGATTCTCTCTCTCTCTCTCACTGTTGTTCTCTCTTTAAAAAAAATTTCCAAAATTTTTCTGCCTCTTTGCCTTTGCATATGATGTTTGTTCCACCTCAAATATTCTTATACACCTTAGGTCTCTTCTTTAAGATTCCAACATATTATATTTTTGATACAAATTATATCATCAATTAATTTTAACCCATTTAATCTTGAAGTCTTTATGTAAGGAGTCTGCTAAATGATGAACATGCAAACTCAGTCCCAGATTGTATTGGGAGTATATTTCATTGAGAAGTCATAGTGACACCTGAAGTGGTAATCTCTTAGTAATAGGACACCACCATGAAAATGCTGAATTTTGTGGGAACACAATGTAGGGACACTTACTGTAGATATCTATGTTAGCTTTCTGGAGGCACATACATCTGAGTTAAAATTGAAGAATAAAGGACTGGTGAGCAGGTGAAATACAAGGAAAGGAGATTGGTGTGACAGGCATTCCAGACTCTAAGCAAGTGGAGGAGGACAAGATGTCTGGCAACATGGAAACTCAGTGTGATTGGTGAATAATGTACGACAGTTGTATCAGGATAGATGACTCAGAGGCAACCTGGGGTCTTACCATGCAGGGCCTTCTAAAGAAGATTAGGTATAAATGTATTTTATCCATTTATCTATTGTTTATTATATATTTCATACATGTCTAATAATTTATTCACCAAGAGTAACTCTTTCTCTATATTTTTACTGGTAGGTATAGATTTTTGAAATTAAAAAATATCAGTTGATAAAAAGCTTTTATTAAATTATTTTATATGTTAAACAGGTTGATTATCTAATGCTCAAACTGTGTTGTAAACTTTATCATTATTAGGAGAGAAAAAGTAGATTTGAAGAGGTTTGATGGTGTCCCCCCATGGCTTAACAAATTTGTGCCAAGTTCTCATACAACAAGCATATGATCTTTTCAATTTTGCATTGTATCTTCCACTAAATATATTTTTTAAAAAATGTCAAATGAACCCTCTATTTACTATTTAATTATCTATATATTTTTATTAGTTTATTTTTCAACATTTTTGGTAACATGCATTGGTGCACATGTAATTATGTTTTTTATAACCTACATTTATGTTAATACTTTATTAACAATAACACCAATCATAGTTGCATATTTCATTAATGACATATCTGTTGATGCTAAATTTAATCACCTGGCTAATGTAGTATTTATCATATTTCTTCACGTTAAAAATATTTTATACCTTTTTTCCCTATTATATATTTTGGAAACAAGTCAATAAATGCATCCTAAGTTTAAAAAGTGGAAAATTAGTAACATTTTCTCTGCAAAAGGAACTGTTTCAAGCCTGGCAAAGCAAGTCACAGATTGTCTGAGAAACTTCCTTTCTAGTCCTTATTACATGATAATTTTTATCAGGAAGTAAAAGATGATAATTTTTCAATTGTTTTTGCTGAATTATTCTCATGATCACATTTTTAAAATTTTATGTTAGTATTTATTGGTTTTTCAGGTTGATACAACTTTGCATTCTCTAGATGATTATATTAGACAATACTGGATAATGAATTTATACATTATTGTATTTAGTTTGCTCATATTTCAAATTTTTATGATAGCTACATTGATATATATTAATGCAGGATTTTCTTTCATTTATTATATTTATCAGTTTTCAGTTTTATGGTGATTTGGACCTTATAAATGATATAGTATTTATGCCCAGCTTCTTTGTTTTCTAGAAAGTACTGTGAAGAATTGTTATTTATTCCATAAATATTTTGTGAATTCCAATAGAAAAACAAGTATGTATTGCTTTTATTTTGGAAGAGTGTTTTAAAAGCAGCTTAATATCTTTATCAATACAGTTATTCAGATGGGGTTTTTCGAGTACATTATTAGTCTGCATCTTTTAATTTCCATGTTTCATGTGCTATCAAATTCTTAAACACATAGAGTTGTTGCTTTATTATCTTTTTAATGTCTATGGAATAAGTAATAAAGAATCCTTTCCACTTGTAATATTGGTTATTTGTCTTCTTGTTTTTTCCTTGGTTATCTTGGTTGGAGATACGGTACTTTTATTTATCCTGTCTATATGCCAGCTTTTAATCCTATTAATTTTCTCTACTGTTTCCTTGATCGAAGTTCACTGATACTGGCTCTATTTTGATTATTGAAAATCTTTTCTAATTTTAGCTTTAATTTTCTTTCTGCAATTTTCTGAAGAGAAAATTTGTTATTTATTTAAATGTATACATACATACTCACATTTTATATAGTATTTTTATAGCAGTTTTAGGTTCACAGAAAAATTGAGAAAGGAATGTATAAGTATTTTTCCACATACTCCTAATCCTCACCCATTAATAACATCTTCTATCAGAGGGATACATTTGTGACAACTGACAGAGCTTTGCTTATGCATCATCATCAAATAAACATTTAGCTTATATTAGTGGTCATTTGTGGGTCTGAGCCAATACATAATGACACAGACACATTATAGAGAATATTTATGCTGCTCATAAAAAAACCTCTCTGCTTTACCTATTCACCTTCCCTTATCAGGCCCAACCCCTGTTAACTTTCGTATTTTGAGTTTTGTTTTCATTAAAACACTTTGTTTTACAACATCAAAGTACACAACTAATTCTGTACATTTTCTGATAACTACTGCTTTGACTTCCTTCCATAAATTTTTGTTTTATTTTCATATTCATTTAGTTCAAGATTTGTTAAAGATATAGTTGGAGACTTCCTTTTTGACTTCTGGACTTTTGAGGAGGATATTCTTCAATTTTTAATCATTTTCATGTTTTCCAGTTATGTTTCTGTTATTAATTTCAAGCTTAATCATTTCCTGTTCTGCATGCATATACTGCAGATGTCTAGCGTCCACCAGCCTTAATCCTAATAGTGTTTAAGATAACATCTGAAACCTATGGGCAAGATTTCCCTACTTTCCTGAAGCCTTGCTTTGCTGATGCACACACAACTATCTTTGTAAATGCTTTGATTTATGATTTTCTTTTGTTCTGCAACTATAAAAGCTCATGTAACTTCTTCATGGTGGAACATATGATTCAGGGTAACATGAATTTATCTTCCTAGTTGATGGTTGCTCATATTTGGCTCAGAATAAGCTATTTAAAAAAAAAAGAGTTCCTTTAAAACTTTTCCTTTGCTTGCAAAATATATTTTTTCTGTCTATACAATTCCAGTTAGCCATGAGGATTTTTTTAACATGTGAAAGATTTTACTCTACTGTATTCTTGTTTGCCTGATTTCTGATGAGAAATTTCATGTATTTATTTTCCTTTCTCCTATAGATGTAAGGTGTCTCCATCTCACCCCTGGCAACATTCTTCTTATCTACTCCTTGTGTTTACTTTGACAACATTTTTTAAAAATATTTGGCCATTACATTGTCAAACAGATCATGGCCCTTTCCTTCTATTTCATCTTTCAGTATTCTGACCACATACATGTTACAACTTTGGTAGTTGCCCCAGAGTGCTTTTCTGTTTTGAAAGTTTCCACTGATATGTTCTCAATCTCAAATTGTTTCCTCAGCTATGTCCAATCTATCAATGAAATGAGCAAAGGTATTATTCATTTCTCTTACTTGATCCATTAGAGCCCTTAGCATGTTAGTCATTTAACTTTCTACCAGGTTATTAATTTTGATGTATTTTCTGTATATTGTTCTGATGCTTATTTTATTATTTCTTTTTTAAAATTTTTATTTATTTATTTAGGATTTTTTAAAGTGTCTTGTCACTTTTTCTTAATAGCAATGCACATTTAGTAGGACACATACTCTGCACTTCGAATTTTGCCCTTTACCTGGGCTTGTGACATATGGTTTGATCTATAATGAGCAGTGGCAGTGAACTAAAGCTCCCCGTCAGCCACGAAATTAATAGTATTTACAACCAATTTTTAAGGGTATCATGGTTTGCTAAACTGTGATGTTCCACAGCCCAAAAGCATTTAGTATATTTTTGATTTAACAATATTTCAACTTGTGATGGGCTTATCTAGATCATCCAGGACCATCTGATCTATTAAAAAGAACTACTCTACTATAAGTAGACCCATAGCAATGGAAAGTTCTGGGGAGGAGAAGCATTCTACAATCCTATGATTTGGTTTGTTTTTTTTTTTTTTTAGTGAATTTAGACCTCTGGATTCTGAACTTCACAAGGGCATTTTTCTCTGACATTTACTATGGGAATGTGGTTCGGTTCCTGGAGGTAATTCACAATATTGTGAAGCCTCTGTATGACTGTCCCCCTTGGAGATTTCAACTCTTAGACTTGCCTGCACTGAGCCTCCGGAAATCCATCAATTAAAGCTAAGTGTTTTTCTATGCTGGTGGTTCCCATGGTGGTTTTACCTCCCAACTCTCTTCTCTGTTAAGCTTGACTCTATTTTCAGTTACCTGTCTCTACAATCTTGAGGGACTGAGTTTTGCTCTGTGTTTTTCCTCTCTTATGGCTCCAAGAAGAATTGTTGATTTTTCTAACTATTCAGCTTTTCCCTGGTTAGGATGACTGGAGACTTCTGAGCTCCTCATATACAAAACTGGGAAGTGGAATTGAATGGGACTTTTTAAAATGCTGGCTGCATCTTTGGTGCTAGCAGCGTCTAAGCTTCCAAAGGAGGACACTTTACCTTGGATTTGGCATTTCCCTTTGTGATTCCCTCATGGGACAGTTTGTCTCTAACAACCCTTTCTGTTGTCATTCAGTTATAGTAGCCAGAGGTTATCACAATTTTGCCGTGGGAGTAAGGACATAAGAAAGTTCTCTAGTCTTCTGGTTAATTCTCAGTCTTATTGTAGGCCCTCCTAAGTGTTTCTGTTCAATATCCAAGGGTGGAGCTTTCACCCTCTTATCTTTTAATGCCTTCATTATCTACAGAGTTCCTAGTGCAGTCTTCCCTTGGTATCCATGGAGATTAATTCCAGATTCCCTTCAAGTATCAAGATCTGTGGATGTTCAAGTCACTTATGTAAATTGGCATAGTAGTAGCATATGATGCACATATTCTCATGTAAACATCTGTAGATTCCATATAATGCATAATAAATATAAGCACCATTTGAGCAGTTTGATGCTGTATTGTTTAGAAAATAATGACAAGACAAGAAATCTGCATATATGTAACACAGAAGCAGTTAATTTTTTTAAGAATTCTGATATCTGGGGCTGGAGCAGTGGCTCAGCGGTTACGGTGCTTGCCCAGCATGCACAAGTACAAGAGTTCAAACCCCAGCGACCCACGTACACAACGAAGTGTCAGAGCAACGGAAGCCATGTGAAAAACTCAATAAAAATTGATTCTGTCTGTCTCTCCCTCTCTCTCTCTCTCACTGTCCTTCTCTATTAAAAAAAAAAAAAGAATTCTGATATCTGATTGGTTAAACATGTCAGTACAGAGACAGAGGGTTGACCACATACTTTAGATCTCCAAATACTACTGTTTTATGTTTTTGTAGCCTTCTCACCTGTATATTATGCATTTTCTGTTTTCTTCTACTATTTTTCCTTAGGAAAAAGGGGGATTGGCCTGCAACTGTAGCTGGATGGTATTCCCTTCTGGATGAGATAAGATTTCACTATTGATGTTCTTTGGATATTAAGGCATTTGTTACTTGATGGAGAAAGGCCCTGAGAGGGATACATAATCATTTATATTTCCCTGCTAGAATTATAGGGTGACTTTCCCCAGCTTCACCTGGATCCTCCTTGTGAACTCCTGTTGAACTCCACCAAGGAAGTGGTTATGAAAGTTTGTGTGGGGGGTGTAGGGTAGGGTAGGGAAGGGTAGAAGTGGGGATCTGCAACAATCCCAGACGCCCTGCCTGCCTCAGACTTGTCTTACTTAAAGAGTGAGACTAGAGTTGAATCAACACATTTTACTAGACAAATTTATTCCCTAGAACTCCTGCCCCAAACCATGGAAGACAAAGCTGCTTCTGAAGACCAGACTATGTTCTCAATAAAGAAATAATATATATTGGCATTATATGTCCAGTCAGCATGCTCTGAAGTTATCTCAGCAGCCAGTACACTGACCCTGTGTACCCCTGTCTGGTACTCTACATTGTTTGGCTCACTTGAGATTTATCTGTATCCTGGTTAGGTTAAACCAATCTGATAATTTAGTTACAAATTTATAAAATAACTAAATTAAATTCAGGGTTTTTTTTTTTTGCAACAGAATGCAGATCTCAATTCTTACTGATGAAATTGGTAACCAGACAATGACTGATATCTAGTGTCTCACTCTTCCATTTGTTTTCTACCTGTACTTTCTCATGACCAGCATCTCCACTTTCTAGACTTGTTTTATGGAGAAACTCTTAGCCTTAAGCTACCACTTACAAATTTCCCCATTCTATGACTTTGCAATTGACATTTATGATGATATTGCCATAAAGGGGTTCAAGGAGGTCTCTCGGAGGTAGAGGAGACCTCTACTTGAACCTCCAGTCTCTTGACACCTCACAGAAAATAATTTAAGGACACACCAGGTTTCATCAAAGAAAAAAAGTTTTATTAAAAAATTAAATTTGGAGAAAGGTGGAGATTTGAATTCTCAATGCAGGATATGGGCTATATGGAGAGTAATTATTATCTCAGAGGTGCTAGGCCTTTCTTTGAATGCAAACTTTGTGAGATGTGGGGATGGGATTATATGTAGGAATGACATTAGCCTGGTAAACTATGCTCTTTATTCATGGATCACAAAGTGCCTATGTTAGTCTCGGCTCCTTCCAGGATCTTAAGGTTGACATTGTCTATCTGATAAAATTTGGAATGTGCTAATATTATAAGTATCATAAAATATCTAACTTGAAAATACTTTGTGTGGGGTAACATTGTCTTTAGGCTTTATTTAGAATGAAATACTTTTCATAGATGAGTAAACTAAACTCCGATTTGTAGATTGTGCAGAAATCTGAGAGAGATAGGTTTGGACCTGTCTGAATGTGGTACTTTCAGATTTACAGCTAGAGACTCTGTTCCCTTCTTTTTTGTTTCCTTTATACATTTCTTTATTCCTTCTGTCTAACCTCATTCCCCATCCCAGAGATTTTCTCCCTTTTTCTTAAAGTTTGAAAAGGTCCAAGATCCATCTTTGAGAACTGTTTTAAACAGACAAGGGGCAATGTCTCTTTCTTCCCAGGGATCTAAAGGCTCTACTTTTCTTATCTACTTGAGACAAAGAGAAACTGGTATTGATTGTTTGGCCAGGTTGTCACCCTTGTGTTGATCATCTTCACATGAAATTGTTGTGTTCTGAAGATACTAATCTTGTTAGAACACTAAAAAGGTGAGGGCTAAATAATAGTAGTAAAAAAACAAAAATGCTAATAGTGATATCAGCCCAGCAAGGTTAGAAACGCAAACTACAATAGTACTATTATTGGTTTATGTATTGCTTTATAGTGGCTCAATAGGGAATTCATACAAAAGAAAGGAGTAGCCAGGCATGGTGTGCACATCTGTGATCCTAGCAACTTAGATGGCTGAGGCAGGAGGATCACAAGTTTGGGACCACCCTAGAAAACTTAACAAGACCCTGTCTCCAAATAAAATTAAAAAAATAAAAGATCTGAGAATGTATCTCATTTTTCAAGTGCCCTGGATTTAATCATCAATGCTGAAAAGCAATCAGTTACTCAGTCAGGAAGGTGTGATTAAAAGGATACAACCTAAGGCATTTGTAGAGATGTATTGGGAAGGGGGTGGGAGGGATTAGGGTGGGTAATTGGGGGGGTTCTTGGGGGTAAATCTAATTTTCAGAATTTATATATATTATATTGTTTAATTAGAAGCTTGTTTGATTGTTCAACAAATAAATTTCTGAATAAAATAAAAGGATAAGTGTTGTAGGAAGAAGCAGATCCTTAGCCATCAGACGAGTTCCCAATGGAGCAGGGTAATTTCAATAATCAAAAGAAAATGTCCTAGAAGAGTGAAAAGGAAGAGCAACACTGGTATATAGTACATAAGGGAACTTATTTGAAATAGTTGTTTTGTTTTGTATGTCTCTGAACAGAATTGGTCAATTCTCTAGGGCTCACACAAATAGGAGTCATTTTCTCTGTTGTTTTTTCTGAAAACCTCAAGAGGGTCAGATTTAATTTTAGATAAATGAGTCTGTGATGTTTGAACCTGGAGTTTGATAGTTTTGGAGTTCTTAGGAACATCTGGAAGGATCTCATCCATCGGGGAGTAATTGCTTGATACGTACATACATGTATACAAACTTGCATAAAAAATAGAAAACAGAGAGTTTCTATCTTTTACTTAACAGGTATTTGATCCCTGCACCTTGGGAATAAGAGGGCTGCAGATGCTCAAAAAACAGAGCATGTATCAGGTTTAGTTTCAGAAACCAAAAACAGAGTCTTTCGCAGATGTCTCTCATGCTATACAGTGAACAATAGTGATGGAGGAAGGCTTCTGGAATAGAAAGCATAGACAATGGGGAGACCCACACAGTGGCGGATGGCCTGAATGGTAACTACCAATCCTGGCCAATGGGACAATGGGTCAGACCTGTCATCCATGGGGCAGGCCATTACCACTACCTAACTATTCCCCCCTTAAATTATTTTTTAGAAGAGAGGGGCAGTGAGAGAGAGAGAAAGAGAGAATCAATCTTATTTAGTTTTTCATGCGGCTTCCATTGCTCCGAGACTTTGTTGTGTATGGGTGCTGGGGTTTGAATTTACATGCTGGCACATGCCAGGCAACCACTGAGCCACTGCTCCATCCCCTTATCCCCTCTCCTTAGGATTCGCCAAAGGGAAAGATTCATCCTCCTCTTCTTTCTCCTCCTCTTCCTTCTTTCAGTTTTAAATGAGTTGAAGAGTTGACCCTTGTATACCTGTTTTTCAGTCATGACTGAATGAGATAATAACCAAATAACTAGATTTTTAAAATTTTAATTTAAGGAAAAATAACAGGAGTGGGGAAGAAAAAGAGCTGAAAGCCTTTGTATGAACTCTGAAACTGCAGTTTAATCAATATCTTGCAGTTGTTTATAAGAAATGATTTGGGCATGTCAACCAAACAGTAGCATTGATCACACTTTCTTGCTTTTTGTCTTATATTGATGCTATCCATTATTGTAATAGTAATTACAAATAATCAGAATAATTGAATCTTAAGAATTATTCTAAATTATTTTGTATTTTTAAAATTATTCTATTTAAGCTAGAATAATTGAAAGGAGAATTTTCCAGGAGAGATGAGGTATAACCTGAATTAAGTTTAAGTGAACATATACAGTTTGTAGGTAAGATGGGCCTCAATCCTCTTATGTCTGAAAAAGAGAAAAAGAAATGCCCAGTTTCATCTCTTGGGGGGGAGTGGATCCCCATGGGGGGTACAAGAGTGCCCCAGATTAAGTGCATGAATTCCAAATTGAGTCCTCCTTCTGCCAATATGTATCAGAAAGGGTCAATTTACAAAAAGAGTGAATTAATTCTGTCTCATAAATATTTCTCCTCTTTCAAACACTGTCTGCCCCATTGATAAAGTTCACTGGGAACCATTGTTTTGGACTAAGTCCCTACATTGGTCCCAAGCAGACCAGGCTGAATATTAACTTGGAGTTGCTCATGGTGAAGTTCCACATCACCAAGCTGAAACGAAACTGTTTATCTGACTTTCTGAAAAATCAGTATTAGAAACAGAGTAGCCATATTTTCCAAATAGGCCAGTTTCAATTGGCATGATAATGTAGTTCACTCTGCCTTAATCCTTACATACAAAAAAAGATAACCTGAGCTAATCTAACACTGAACCAAGAGTTAATTTTCTATTGTTTTTATCCCTGTTCTTTCTTCACAAGGAAAATAATTTTGAAATAACCAATTTTCATCTTTTTTCAATGTTGTTTCTTTTTTTTTCAGCTCTTTTATATCTGTACAAACAACCTGCTTTATTCAGTTCAATTGCGGACTTACACCATTTCATGGAGGAAAGTGTTGCCTGGTTCTTTAATTGATGATAAAGCCAATTAAGATTATTAAGCTAAATTGTAATTTGTCATTTGACAAATACAAGTAATAAAAATACAGAAAAGGTTTCTTCTTAGTTAAATTTTTACTGACATCTGGTATAAGTAACACCCATCATAACAATTTAGTTGCATTATAACTAAAAGCAATGATCTACTCCATGGTGAGTGCAAACCTGATTAGTGTAACCAATAGATACATGAATGAAGAAATATTTTTACAAGTGAGGAACAAAATAGAGAAAATAGAACAGTGCCTGCCAGAACAGAGAGAGCAGAGAGATTATATTAGGGAAATTTATAGGTATTTACAGACAAAAAAATCATCACATGTAGAGACAGGCACATTCTAGTGAGTCATGTATTCTATGTCCAAAGAACTGGCAAATGAGCCAGGCATGGTGGCACATGCCTATGATCCCAGTTACTCAGAAAGCTGAAAAACAAGAATCACAAATTTGAAACCAGCCTGGGAACCTTACCAAGACCCTGCCTCAAAATGAAAATAATAATAAGGACTGGGGACATAGTTGAGTGATGGAGTGTGTTGCTAGCAAGTGTGAGGCCCTGGGTTCAACCCCCACAGCAAAAAAAAAAAAAAAAAAAAAAAAGGACTGCATCAGACCACAGTGTTTATTATTATAATGTTCTAAGTTTACTCCTGGTCACCTGAAAAAGGGGTGTGACTTGGTGATTTTGGTTACTTTGGCCGGTTCCTCCTTAGTTTCTCTATAGGGCCAATTATTATAAACAAACAAAAAACAAACTTTTCAAGAAGTACTAACAGTCGTTTAAAGGGCATCATTCTAGCCCTCATTTCCTGCAAACATGGATAATTGCCTCTGAAAGTGCCTGTCTAGGGGCTGACAGTATCTCAGCAGAAGTCATCATGGAACAGTCGACTCTTCTATCTGGTAATTACCAGGCCCTTAGATTTTACCTTTTGGAGAATGAGGTACATTGTCCCCAGCCATGGCTGTAACTGTTATACCCTAGTCTCGAGTCCCCAAAGACTACCAAGGAGCCGAATCGGATGCAAACACATGTGGGTCTTTTTATTGCAAGCTGGAGCCTGGGTTCTCTCCGATGCAGCGGATTTAAAGGGAGGGAGCCCCCGAGCCCTAGTACAGCGATATTTTTATAGGGTTTCACGGTGAAGCGGGAAATTCAAACAAAGCAGAGTACAGGATTGGTTGATCTTCTAACATATATGATATATTTCTATCAGCCATGGTACCCTTTGTCTCGGACTTCTACCATATATAGGTTAGTATGTTAGGAATTGGCTCGTCAGCTCCTGATTGGCTATTTATTTGCTAAGGGTCAGTTCATCTGGTGGTATGAAACGTGGTTCGTTGTTCTTTGTTCTTAGTAAACGGGAATTTAGGGCTACTTCAAATTCTATTCAAAAATGAGGCCTCTAAAGACTACAACGCAATTAAATTGCTGTACACTTTCTTTCAGCAGCCCCTGCTCTGCCCTGTCTCGCACCCTCCCGCTCTCTCTCACACTCACTCCTCCCACCTGCACCAGCTTGCTCCCTAAGCCTTGCTCAAGCCTCCAGCTCACTCCACACTCACTCTCACAACAATACTCTTTACACATGCCCAAAGCCACCTCACCACTCTTCCCTTCAAGAGGTTATCTGTCACCCCATATTCTCCGCTTTGCACGTACACACACCCACCCACCCACACACACACAACTATAAATATCTCCAAACACTCACAAATTCTCAAAAATTGGATTATATCAGAATTACACAGAAGCCAACTTGGAATTATTTCCAATGACTCCCAAAAATGGCAAAATGAGTATAAAACTAAGTAGTTATTATAATGGATAGCAGCATATTATCACAGATATTCATGTGCTTATATTTAAGAAAAATCGAAATATGTAAATATGGTTATTGATAAGAAATCATCTTATTAATATAAAATACAATGAGAAAAATGATTATGCTCTTATCCCTGCCTGGAAAATAACACAGCATGATTAAATAAAACATTCTTAGTGGTGCATGCCTGTAATCCCAATGATTCTGGAGGTGAAGGCAAATTCAAGGTTAACCTTACCAATTTAGTGAGGTCCTAAGTAACTTCATGAGATCCTGTCTCAAAACATAAAACAAAAACAGCTGGTGATTTGGCTTAGTGGTGAACTGCTCTGGATTTGACATCATGTATAAAAAAAAAATTATAGAATGTTCTGTTAATAAATACATAAGAATGATAAGATTAGAAAATTCTTATTTTGCATCATCTAATGAATTATGAATCCTAGACAATGAATTTCAATGTAACTAATATTATCAGGCAAAATTTTGATGAAGAATTTTTAAAGGGAATTTATTGTAACACCAATGAACTCACTAATTTTAAAAATGAAGCAACTATCTTACAGGACTCATGATATAATGGCATAGAAAATTTATTATACTACATGTACTAAGTCTCCCTTTTGTTGCCAATGATACACTATCACAGACTGAGTCTTAAAAGAGATTTTTATTCAACTCATAGTTCTAGAGGTTCAAGGTCAAGCAAAGGACTCCACTTGGAGATGCGGTTATTATTGACAGCACTTCCAGATGGCTCAGGGCAATACATGGCAATAGACAGGGCAGGAATATGTCTTTCCTTCCAATCTCTCCCTGTTCTGATAAAAACCATTAGGATTCAATTATGAGTGCTGCACCCAAACAACCTTATCTAATATTAAGCTCCTCCCAAAGGATCCAGCTTTAAACACCAAAGTCAGATTAAATTTCCACCCTCTGAGTGCTTCACAATAGCAACAAATTTCAATATATGAACCCCAGGGAGACACATAACACTACATAGGATGTGTTCTTTTTCAAATAATATTACTAATTGGACATTTATAATTATTTACTAATTTTCAAGAAATGTATACGTAGATGAAGAAACAAGCAAATGATCAAATTCAGAGTGTTTAATATTCTAGAAAAAAGTGCTGTGGCATAAAAAATAGCTCTTAGTAATAGATATCAGCTACAAAAGAAGAAAAATACAATATGAAGGAAGCTCCTGTTTGGTTTCTGATTTATACAGTGAGATTATAAAAGCCCTCTTTGAGCAATCACACCTTTCTGAGCATGCTCTTAATGGAATGGTTGCTATTTTGAGAAATAAATCATTGGTTTGTGTGTATATGTGTAAAAGTATTCACTAATACATGGGCAGAGTAATTGGGATTTTCTTATATTATGTCAAAATAAAAAAAGGGATATAAACAGTATAGGAGACAGGAACAGCACAGTACAGCAAAGTGGTGATGATTTGTATACGAAATCACAATTTCATTAACTATTTTCCTGAAAATCCCAGCTCTACCTGTTTCAAGTATAAATTCATGCCTGTGTATTACATTTCCCAAAGCTATCTTACTCTGCATCTATGTATAAAATAGCCCATTTTACACCCTTATTTGTAATTAAAAGAGTCTCAAACACTGTTTCTTCTTTCTTATGGATAATCAATATTTTTACATCTCTTGAATTACTCCAACATAAATATGCTGATTTTCATAATCTTAAAAGTTTCATTTTTTTCCAACCCATTCTATTTCTATTTTTGTTTGTAGCAAAACTTGCTGAAATAGTTGTTATATTTAACACATTTCCTCTTATTTTACCATGAATCCACTCTAGTTGTATTTTTGAATTATCAATTTTTAGTTATTATATAGTTGAAGATCACTGGCTGCCTCTATGTTCATAAATCTCACGGTAATTAAAGATATGAACATTGGATTTTCATTCTTATTCATAAAGCTCTCTTCAGTCGGATTCTATAAGTAAATGAGTATTATCATCCCTTAGGGCCATTCCTACAAGGTTGCTTTCCACATTGATGTTCAGAATGCTGCTTCCTTCCATTTCTTCACATCTTTTCACAAACTCATAGTTATCCACAACTGACTTTCCTACATTTTTCTCTAATTATCATTTAAAAATTTTAAGAAAAAATCATATATTATATTATACATGGCATTTTATCATATGTATTACATTTTATACCTCTTGTTTCAGAATGCAAGCTCCCAAACAAGAACCTTTTAAACGTTATTTTTCACATTCCAGTGTTATACATTGGTTCAAGTAGGGTCTGACACTAATGAATGAACAAATGAGTGGTATACACTTTCATTTCCCTTCGAGAATGTTAAATAGTCTGCAGTAGCCAATTGGCCTCTTCATATCAGGAAATGTCTTATTTTTCCATGTATTCAGGTATGCAGTGATTGTGAAAAATATGAATGTAGAGATAATTAGCTATTTTTTATTATTAGAGTGGAGAAAATGCAATTTTCTAAAAACATGAAATCTACAGATTTAATAGATTAAATAATATTGATTTAATTAGTTTGGAAAGGTAAGCATGGGAAAAGTTTAGATGTGTGACTCAAAACTTCTGGTTGAAAATGGAACACTTTATATTATATTGGGTCAACTCTGTATATGAGTTTCCTTTCCCTACACCCCCAAGATATTTTCTTGACTTTTGTTATTGTTGTTTTATTTATTTTTCCTATCTTTCTTTCTTCTGTTATTCCTGCCTAGTTATGTAAAATGTGTGTAATTGGCTGTGTGTGAACAGTGATATTGAGGTTTCATTAACTTAGTGGTTAGTCATTGGAAAGGCATTTCCTTAATTGTATAATGCAAACATAAAACAATAGTAAACAATTTAGACTATGACTTTGTGTGTTTTAGCACACATTCTACACTCAGCTGACAGTTTATAATTTTGCCTTAACTTTCTACATCCTACTCATGCCTAACTTGAAAATTGTCCAAAGTGAAAGAACAGGAGGCTCTTGTATCTTCTCTGTGCATGTAACCAGCCCTAGGCTTGCACCTGTCCTTGTGGTGTGCTGCGATCATGTAAGAGCTTTTCAAATACATGTACTATATACTATCATCAAAGCTATCAATTAATCCCAATGAAATGTGATATTAAAAAGAAGGAAATATTGGGCTGGAACAGTGGCTCAGTGTTTACACTGCTTGCCTGCATGTACAAGGATCTAGGTTTGAACTCTAGCACCACATACACAGTGAAATTTTGGAGCAAAGAAAGCCACATGAAAAACTAAATAAAATGGATTCTTTCTCTCTCTCTCTCTCTCTCTCTCTGTCCCTCTTGCTCTTAAAAAAAAAAAGAGAGAAGTACTATGCTAATACTTATACCTCAGTACAAGAAATTTATACACTCTGGCCAGTATTCTTGATCCCATTTTTTAAAAGTTTAAAAACTAGAAATGTTTTCAAGATTTTTTTTAAATTTAAAAATAGTCTGATATGGCTAGAGCAATGTCTTAGCGGTTGGAGTGCTTGCCTGGCATGCACGAGGACTCAGATTCAAAACCCAGCATCACATACACAACTAAATGTTGGAAAACCAATGGCAGATGAAAAAATAAAGTTGATTAGCTTCTTCTCTCTCTCTCTTAATAAAATGAACAATAGAATGACATACAGAAAAATGTTGAAAATGATTCAGTTTTTAGTCCATATTATTGTTATCTTGAATAATATTGAAGTCACCATAATAGCACAGATTATAATTTTTAAAATCTATATGCATGAAATGTAAAGTGAATGCAAGGAAATAGTTTTATTAATGCATGTGAATGGCAAGCACCTTCATGTGTTTTCTTTTAACCTTATCCCTTGTCTCTTTCTTAGTGGGTTTTCTTATTGGAAACTGTGAAGAGATTGAAATAAGTGGTCTTGAAAAATCTCTCAGTGCAACCTATTATCTTATCTTCTTCAAGGCTAAAAGTTAGGATGATGATTTCTAGTTCTCCATGCTTAGCTGTAGGACTGAGGTTTTTTTTGTTGCTACTGTTGACTTTTAGTGACCTGGACTTATATATCATTAATGAAGAAATTAGGTAAATATGTCTATAAGTTATATGAATCTCTAGTACTGTGAATAATTAGTAATGCTGTTGAAACTGATGGCACTCTGATTTTCATGTAGGAGGTAATTTCCCTATGCTGTAGATCACTTGATGTCAAGTATTAATTCAGCAAATTATCTTGCTGCTGTGCTGTTGGGGTGACAATGATATTTCATGAATTAGTGAAATTCCATTCAAAAATTTCAATATGTTAAACTACTCTTTTTTTCTGCATAAATTGGTTCTGGTATTTCCTAATAGATAAATCTTCTGCAATCTATCTTGAGCAGAAGGAATTTCAGAGCAAAAAGGGTCACATCAATGTATTTAATTCCTAAACATTGGTTGCTATTGCTTTCTTTATTATTTCTTATTGACTTAACTTCTTCTTATAGAAATCATAAAATTTTTAATTCTCAAACGTTATTAAGTAAATATGTTTTAATTCTAATTTTTTCCCTTAAAGCATTATTGGATGAAAAGGAAAAATGTGAACTATTCAAATATTAAACAATGATATATCTGTCTTCCATAGAATTAAATCCTAGACTATTTTATATTTAAAAATGAGAATTTATCAGGTACTTTTCTCAATCATATCCCATATATATGCAAACTTTCATGCTATATAATTCCCTTAACTGTGTGTGTTTTTTTTCCAGACTGCTTCAATTTACTTTGGTGCTGCTTTCCATAAACAGTTGAAATGAATGTTAGCACCAGTCTCCAGTGTTAGCTACAAAATTATTCTTACTGACTTTCTTATATCATCAGACACTTTTATTTTTATACTTCATTGGTTTTGTTAGTGTAGCTCTTTTTAAAGCATCTAAGGGCTGCATGAATAAGAAAACAACAGAAGTTTGAAAGCAAAATTTTCTTACTTCAAAGTTGCTGATGTTTAACTTTTATTTTCACTGGATGTAGCTTACATGCTAGACAACTTTTTATTTAAATATATTTTTATTTTTTTAAATATCAATTTTTTTCGAAGACAGAGAGAATTAAATTTTATTTAGTTTTTCATGTGACCTTCATTGCTCCAATATTTCATTGTATACGTGGTGCTGGGGTTCGAACCCGCAACCCCATTCATGTCAGGCAAGCACTGTAATCTCTGAGCCACCACTCCAGCCCTGTATAATTTAAATTTTATTGTACTGTTTATGTGTGTGAGCTAGTGGTATTAACCCTGGAACCCAAGTCTTCATGCATACCACTGAAATATACTCTGGCACATAATTTTCTTCTTCTTTTTTTTTTGAGATGGGGCTTAATTAAATCAAGCAGGCTAATTTTGAACTTGCAATCCCCTTGGCATGGTCTCCTGAGCTTACAGGCATAAGTACCCACATCTGGTTTATTATACTGTCAAAGAAGCAATTGGACCTGTAACCTAAATAACAGTGAGAATTTGTTCCTCAGTTTTCTTGGCCACCCAGTTCTCACACGCGAGTTGTGAGAGCTTTTGTGAAACATGAGCATCCCTATGCCTAGAACTGAGATTTCCAAATCCACCCAGAGTCACCTCTTCTGAAGTTTCATCCACCTATTTATTTTCCTTAATGGCATGACCTGACCAGCCTTTTCCCCCCTTTTCTAGGATAGCCAATGTAATTTGTTCTTGAGAAACATGTTTAGATTTTATGTGGTTTTTGTTCTTTTAACTCTTCTATAACCTATCTGAGACAAGCTCACAGAAAATTTGGTTGTCTACTTGACAGAGGAAAAGGAAGAATGTGCAAGATAAACTAATAAAACATTGACTTATGTTTCTATAACTCATACCATAACTACTACTGGATTTTATGTGCTATGATGCATGAAGAAACTAGATTTACTTTAGAAAGCTAATTTCTCTGTGGGAAATGGTATCAAGGCCAACTTCTAGAGGTAGGTCAAGAGACACAGCAATATTCCTTTCTATATTCATGTTCCAAATGTATCCTTAAAAGTGCACAAACAGGAAAAGCAAAAGAAGCTGCCTCTGTGTGGTGGACATGATGGTTTTGATTTTCTTATGCAAACTATGATTGATTTTTCCTTCAAATATGTATAAAGCTAATATTTTATAATTAGAATGAAAAAAATCATATTGATTTAATCATTTATGTTGCTCTCTACAGAGAGATCAATATATAGATACTGATAAACTACAACAAAAATACAAAGAACTGTGCAACCTATACTAGGTCTCCTATTAAGCAATGTCATAAAAAAACTTCTCTTTAAGATCATATTTTGGTGAACATTAAATTTAAAAGATCTATACATGTGTGTTTATAACAATATGTTTTGAGAAACATTGTGAAGAAAAGTATAGATGCTGGGTAAAAGAAACTGTTAGGAGAGTGGTAGATGAGAGAGTATTTCTGCATTCAGAGGTACTGTCTCCTGATAAATGGAATGGCAAATTTCTTGCAAAAGATACAGTATTTTTCAAATTGTATTTAACTATTGAAGAGTTTCATTACAGAATATTTCAAAGGACCATATTTTGTAGAACATTCAGTTTAACATGCTTCAATATTTTCTTTGAAATTTAAAAAAGAACCTGTCTTCCTTCCTCCAATGACCTGACCGTGTTATACATGGTATATACTTGAAAATAATCCACACATCTTTTGGAAATGGAATACTGATAAGATAGCTCTCCTTTGATATGGGGTTTAAATATCATATTAGTGTAAAATACAGTGTCCTTTATCTAAGTTTAGCATTTTTACATCTTATTAGATATATGAAATTCCTGAACTTTAACATTTATTTCCTTTACTATAACTACAGCCACTGTTAGAATACTATTATTTGATTTGCTTTTGATTTTTATAGCTCACCTTAAACTAGACTTTATAGACAGATACTTCATGAAATGTGTCATCTCCTTGAAAGTATACTTTTATATTTGAGAAAATTCATTAGATTTAACATAAAGTTGATGAATGTAGAAAAATTGTAATATGAAGGTAAACCTTTATTTCCATCTTTGAATGTAAAAATATCTCTATTTTCTTTCCAATATAGTGAGATTTCAGCTTTTATTTCAAATTTATAATCCTTGAATTTTGATTGAAGTGATTGGACTATTAGCATTTTGGAACTTTATTAATTGTTGGCTTTACTATTCTCATTTTCCTTTTTTCACGTATATATGCCTCTTTTTTGTTGCTACTTTTTTTTTCCTTTAATAGGATCACATGGAAAATAAATATTTTTTAATATTTCATTTTAGTTCCTCTGTTGACTTTTCCACCCATTTTATCTTGATTTACAGTGTACTTCTAAATGAATAATGGTCTACTTTACATAAATACTAATTTAGTTTCAACAAAACAGGAACTGCTATTCTAATGCTCCATAATCATTCTCTTTTTTCTCTATTGAAACATAAATTTCATCCTTTTCTATAATAAACATAAAAAGTATTAAAATTAAGAAAAGAAAGAAAAAGAATTATATAGAAGTATACTCTGTGTTTACTGACATCTTTACCATTCCATTATTTTTCATGCTGCCTTCTGGATTTGAGTTAGAGGCTTATCAGTTTTACCAAGTTTACCTTTGATTTATCAGTTTTATTGAAATTTTAAAATAATCAATACTATACTATCCTATTATTCTCTTTCTTCTTTGTAATAGTTGTGCTTTTATTTAATCTCTTCTGTTCACTTTGTGTTTGCTTTTGTTTCTTTTGTATCTTTGTTTAGCAGCACCTGAAAGTGTAAAACTTCTCTTTTGGATTGAATGTTTAAGTCTTTGTCAGTTTTTCATGACTGTATTGAAATACCTTAGATACTTAGTTTAGAAAGGGAAAAGGTTCATTTTGAATTGTGTATCTGGAGGTTTCAGGACAAGAGCAAACTATTATTTTGCTTTCAGCCTCTGGAAAGGGCAGCACATTATGACAGGAACCTGTGGGAGATGCACAATTTACATTATAAGTCAGGAAGCAGAGGAAAATTGGAAGAGGAAGATACTGAAGCCCCACAGTTGTCTCTGAGGGCTATACCTGGGTGATATAAGGAAACCCTACTGGCTCCACCAATAAGGGTTTCAACACCTCCTCAGAGAGTATGCTGGATACCAAACCTTTTACATGTGAACATTTGGAAGAAACTCATCCAAACCATAGCAGTTTGTGCGTATAGAAATCCATCTATTGAAACTGAATCTCCCCAACAGGATTGTATTCGAAGGCCAGCCTTCTGGGAGGGAATAAGAGTGGAGCGATGGAATTAATGTTATAATTGGAAGAGATCAGAAATATGTCATTTTGCTATGTGATGATACCATGAGAATTTGGAGTCCTGAAACCTTGAAAAAAATCCCTGACCAGAACATATGTTGGTATCTGATACCAGACTTAGTCTCTATGGGAAATACAATTATGTGGTATATAAGTCATTTAGTATATTGTTATACAGAAGCTAGTTCTATGACAATTTCTTTGAGCTCTGCTATGTTTATGTTTATGCAATATGTTGTTTTCATTTTCATTCAGTTTAAAATATTTTCTAATTTTAATTTATTCCAAGTGTTATTCTCATTTAATCTATGTGTTATTTAGAAGCAGTTAAGTTTTAAATATCTAAAATTTTCCAAATATTTCTCTATTTCTTACTTCTGTGTATTTTGATTGTGATCAGAAAATAAATTGACCATTTTCAATTCTTTCAAATTCAAAAGGAGTTTGATGACCCAAGGACTAATCTACCCTTGCTCATATTTCAAACAAAATTTTTAAATGTAACTTTTGATTTTTGAAGGATTTATCCATGTAATTTAGGTACATTTATATCTATCACATTTTCTATATTTTCATTGTTTGCCTGCTAGTTTCATTGATTTCAGAATGAGTTGCATTAATTTTTTGAACTTCACTTGTGGAATTTTTGTATTTACTTTCCAATTATACCTGTTTTAGCTTCATGCATTTCAAAGCTTGTTGGGACTGTTACACATTTCCATGAACTGACTGGTGATTACTTGCTCTGAATTCTGTTTTTTTTTTTCTGATTTAATATAGCCACTTCAGCTTTCTTGGCTTAATGGTTGCATATTATATTTTCTGATTATTGCTTTTATCGTTTCAATATTTTCACATTTGAATCAAATTTATATAGGCTAAATTTGGATATAGAGTGGTTTTTGATCCAATCTGATTCTCTTCTCATTAATTATTAGACCATTCATGAATAACATTATTGATATATTTGAATTTAACTACATAATCTTTTATTTTTCCTTTATTTCTTGTATCTGGTGCTTTTACTTCTTGCAGGGAATGGCATAGCAAATTGAGTCCAGAGGCTTATAAACACTAGGCAATGCTCTACCACTGAAATTCATGCCCAGGTCTTTTGAGAAAGGGTCATGCTAAATTTTCCAGGCAGGACTTGTACTTGGGATTTTCCTACATTAGCCTCACAAGTTCCTGGAGCTGCAGGCATAAGCAACTGGACCTCACCTCATTTATGGAGATTGATTGACTGATTGATGCTGGAGATTGTACCCAGAGGTGCTTTACAACTGAACTACATCTCTTACCACTTTTTTTTTTTTTAATTTGAGACAAGACTTCTCTGAGTTACTTATGACCTTGGTAAATTGCTGAAGATGACTTTGAACTTGTAACCCCCTATCTCAGCATCCCTAGTCACTGGGAATACAGGAGCATGCCATTGCACACAGCTTGAGGTTTATTTATATTTTGATAATTTTTAGATTTTTATTGTAAGGATGGATAAACAATGGAAAAATACTAGAGACTGATGAAAAATGGTGAAGATAATTTCAAGACCAATAAAAGTAGCTATAATTACTAAAAATCAGGATTTGTGAAAATTATATGCAAAAGAAACTAATAGAATAAGAAGTAGAATTTAAAATATCATTCAATGAAAATGGTAGGGGAAATGCTTCTTAGTGCTGAAGTCACTGTGGGTTATGCTTTCTGACTGACCAACAAACCAATTTCAACTCTTTATGTAGTAACTTCAGATGCTTGCTGCTTCTTCAAACACATATTTGCTGTGCACTGTGAGTACAGAATGAAAATGTGACATTGGATTTTTTGAGCTTTGGAAGGAAATACATATTTGTTATACATTTTCCTGACTTTCCTATTTATCAAAGTACCAATCACTCATTTTATGTCAAATTTTTACAGATAACTAAATCCTGTACGGAAGAATAACTCAGAATAAGGTGAACTCAACAACCATTTTCCTCCATGTTTCAAGGAAGGTTGTAAGTTATTTACATAATTCATGAGAAAACAGAGCACTTTATTTATGGAATACAATAAAACTATAATGTTTTTTAAAACATTTATTTATTCATTTATTCTTATTTTTACTGGAAATCGAATCCAGGGCCTTAGGCATGCTAGGAAAGCACTCTACTACAGAGCTACATCCCAGTCCTGGTTATTTTGAAACAGGATCTTACCAAGTTGCCCAGACTTGCTTTGAAATTATGATCTTTCTTTCTTATTCTCCGTAGTAGCTGGAATTATAGTGATGCATCAGTACACCCAGTTTATAATAGTTTTGATCTCCACCTAATGTCATAGATTGTGATTTGGAGAGATCTCAAAAATAAATAGGTTCACATATCAGTTGATTCAACAACCTCCTTAAGTAAAACTAGCATTTGCTACTCAATTCTTCAAGTTAAAATAGGATCCAGAACTCAAATTTTATATGACCATGGTTCTGTGGATATGACATCTTGTAACTGAGGCGTTAACATAATATTTAAGCAGATCTATTGAGGTCTTTCTAATACAACTAAGCTGAGTTGAGCAGACTATTCCTTTCCTTACAATACACATCAATTAATATTTCACAGACAACAATATAAAATTACCTTGGTATTATGATTAAAAGTACGATTCTTCTTTGCAACTCCGCTCACCCTCATCTTCTATAAAGGTCTAATTTTAAATTAATTTTTGTCACCATAGAAATAATAGAAGTGATAAAAATATAAGCAGAACATGTAAAGTGCAGTTATTTTTTATTTATTATTTAAAATTATATTTTGAGGTGGTATTCATTTACAAGTTAAATACAAATAATTTCTGCAGTGATCCAATGTCTTTCACTCAAATCCTTAAAGCAGATACATAGTCATAAACTTGTGTGATTTTTAAAATAAATGGGTTGCCTCCATATCATTTATTTAGTGTGAAAATTCATTAATATTATCTTCAAATTGTGTAATTCCAAGATATGTAATTAAAATAAAATAACATGTGAATGGATTATCAGCTCATTGATACCATAGGGCTTTTTATTTTGCTCTCTTTAGAGCAGGAATATTAGTGAGTTAATGTTTAATTGTTTAAATAGAAGATCTTTACTTGAAATCAGAAACAGAAATTTAAAAACATATTAGGGATTTCATATGTGTTTTATTTTTATTGATGAAGAATCTGAGTCTCATTGAGTTTAGTTAAATCACATAAAATCAAACATATACTATGTAGCAGATTTTAAATTCCAAATACTAGGTCCCTTAGACCTATGTTTTCATTATGTATATAAAATTTAGTCAACAAATTATATTTAGAGGTTATATTTGAATTCTATGGAAATTTAAAGTACCAAACAATAACTGGAAAAATAAACTTATACTTAGAATGAAATAATAGAAGCACAGTCTTATGCTCATTGGTTGGTCAAAGATTAATCACAGAGTTAACCAGGAGAAGGAGAGGCAGAAATGGTTAAAAAAAAGAAGTCTAGAAAAAATGAATTTCAAGAGTATTTCAGAGGTTTGAGAATCAACACATTTATTCAAAATAAATGTTACTTGTCATTTCATATGGATTAGAAATAGTGTCCACTGAACCCATAAAAATTTTTTAAATATAAAATACTTTTTTATGTTCAGTTATGATCAAAATGATAATTGCAGTAAGATAAAAGCAGTTTTTCAAAGTAATTCTAATACTTGCCACAAAAGAACACTTGAGTGCATAGTCCACAAAAGTTAAGAATCCTTGTAAAGAGAAAATATGACTGTGGAAAAAAATCTTGGTTGAAATATACCAAATATGAATGACTATATTATTTTTATTATAGTAATTTCTTAACCACGTATCCATTTAAAGTGGTTTTGCATGCTTGTCATTAATACTTAGTTCCATGCAGGATTTAAAATCTTAATGGTTTTTAGAAAAAAATGGAATTAAAATATCAACTGTACTTCCTAAAAGATTATTCTGGGAATATGTGGACATTTGGATGATTTAAATCATTATGGTTCATAGCAATTAATTGCTATTATATCTTATTCTTTCTCAGAGAAGTACTGAACCAAATAATTGTGATTATTTTATCCATAATTTCAACTCCTGAGTATAGGGGGACTCCATTATATGTCTTCTATAGTTGAAATTATTATGAGTTAAATCTGAAGTATACTTGAAGAGAGTTTTGAAAATATATTCTGGATTTCTGGTGTTATTCAAAACACATGTTGTATTCAATGAGAAAATCACACATCCACAAATATTTTTAAAAGAAAGAAAGGAAAGAAAGTGGCATTTAAACAAAGGGAAGAATGATTGCAGATTACTATTTTTGTCATACATCCTTGACACATCCCCAGGAAAGAAAATAAAAACTGTTTTACATCCTGTTTAAATGCATAAATGTTCTCTATAAGTTTTGGCTTGTTTAAATAATAGCTGACAAATATGCACTTCTTATTTTAAGCTTTTAAATTACATAAATGTAAATCTACAAAAATGAAGAGATATTTTCATATGTAATTATCATCAGAAATGGAAAAAGGATATGATTTTGTTTGATGCCATTTAAATGTGGATATTGTTGTGTTTTGAATCCATCGTTTTTATGATAATGAAGAAAAGAGAGTAAATTTATTCAAATTTGAACATTCTCTTCCACAATTTGAGGACTGCAAATTTATATTTCTTTTAGAACTGTTAACGATGTTGTAGGCAGGGAAAGTCTTCTACATGATTTAACAAAGACAGATATGCATTACACTGAGAAATATTATATTGCATGTAAAATTCAGAGGGTTTACAACTTTTTTTTGGATAGATGGAAGGAATTTTTGGCAATCTTTTGAAAATCAGAGGAATATAGCCAATTCCATCCATTTCTATGCTCAATTTGGTTAATCTCTGTAAATAAATCTTAACTAATCCCATTTTTCTGTCAAGTGCATAGCCAACAGTTTTTAAGATTCATTGTCTACCATATGTTAGCACAAAAAAGTTTTCCAGAAGGAGATTAGAAGAGCTAGTTCAGAGTACTCACGTAGACATATGTCAAAACATCTGCTCTTCCTTGAGGGTAACCAATGCCAATTTTTAAGTGGTGGTATACAAGCCCTCAAAATCTCACAGAACATTAGTAAAGCAATATTTCAAATTGTCTCTTCAAAGATGTCCTAGAATAGGTCTAGAAATGTAAGTGTATCTTGAGTAAGTATAAAATGCCCAATGGAGAATTTATTAAAGGCATCATTTTTCAAATGCACATTTCATATAAAATACACATAATGAAACCACAGACATCTATTATTAAAATATGAGATATACTTGAAAATAAAATTATCAGTATGAGTGTATAGACTTCAAAAGATTGCTTTTTTTCCTTTACATATGCCAATTATGTGTAACCTACAGAATAAGGGCCATGTGTATAACAAGAAGATAGTTTAACATTCTTCATGCAGTTAATTACATACAGAAATCCTAAATAATCCACAAAATATCCTGAAAATAATATGTAGAATTAATTCAAGTGGACATGTCTAAAGATATGGGTAGTTCTTAGTCGAGCAAGTTGTTTTTATTCCTATGCAGGAAGAGTGGATGGATACCAGGAATTAGTTTTCAGTCCCTACTACATGTTGTAACACACTAATAAGTTTCTTCATTTAATTATTCATTGCACTTTGAGAAAATGTTATTTGTTTATAATTTGGTAGGCTAATATTTTATTCATTACTATTAAAATTATGTTTGTAAGTTTGACAATTTTTCCATGTTATTCTTTCCTGATTTTTCTAATTATCATGGATTTTATTTTAAAGAGAGTGACGAACAGTGAAAGAGAAAGAGAAGAGAAAATCAATGTTTTTATTTAGTTTCTCATGGGGATTTCTTTACTCTGACACTTCTTTGTGTATGTAGTGCTGTGGTTCGAACCCTCATCCTTGCGTGTGCCAGGCAATCACTGTAACCACTGAGCCACCACTCCAGCCCCTATCATGAAATTTTTGTCTTAAAGCAAGAGTAGGATTTGTTTTTCCTTCCTCCCTTTTTACCTGTCTTCTTGTTTTTTCTTCATTCTCCGGTTCTTTCTTTCTTTCTTTCTTTCTTTCTTTCTTTCTTTCTTTTTTTTGCAGCAGAAGATATCTTGAAAATGACTAAGATTATTTTGTTTCTTTTTTTGCATGTAGATTTTTTTATCGATCAAATTATTATTTATATTCACAAATATCAACTTGTTAATAGGAAGGTCTATAATTTTAAACCATAATTATCGTATTGCCATAGGTCTTTAATACTGTTTTCTTCATCTTCTCTTCCATTATAAATTCCTTATGCAATTATTTAATACCAATTTAGGATTTTCTCTTTCTGGTTTTCAAGTTTTACCACATGTCTGAATCACTTGCTTATATGCAAAAAAAAATTCCCTCAGAGATCTAATTGCTCTACTATAGATTTCTATCTGGCTTGAATGCTTTGAAAGCATTGTCAGGTGACACAAATGTGGGGAAATTTTTTGAAGAAAACACTGCTTTTTTGCTATTTTTTTTTTTAAAGAGAAAGGGACAGTGAGAGAAAAAAAATAACTTCATTTAGTTTTTCATGTGGCCTTCATTGCTCTGACACTTTGTCGTATACCTGGTGCTGGGGTTCGAACTCAAGGACTCCTGCATGCAAGGCAAGCACTGCAACCACAGAGCCACCGCCCCAGCCCCTTTTTTGCTATTTTTTTCATAGAAAATTTTTGCATTCTTAAGTTCTCTATTTTTTGTTTGTTTGTTTTCCATGCATTAATAAACACTTTCATAAATGTTCATTGAACATTTTTTATGATTTTTTGCCTTTTTTCTTTTCTTACGCTTATAAATTAATACTTAGATCATTATTTTTCAGTATTCTTTGTTTTATCCATTCTGAGATTTTCCTTTAATATTTTAAGCCAACATTCAATACATGATACTTTTGGTTTTATTTCTTTTATTCTACTTTTGCCTTTTTTGCCTTCAAAAATGTCTGAAGTTTTCTACACATGCATAGGTGTGTGTGTTTTATATTTAAATACAGAAATTGTTCTCTATATTTCTCTTTGTACTGATTTCTAGCAGTACTTTATCTTTTAATGGAGATGATGGTTTTCCACAATCTGTAATATTACTTGAAGCTATTTTATGAATTGAATTCTATTACTGTATATCATCCGTTCACTTAGTTTTGTATATACTATACCTATATTTCTACACCAGAGAAAATATAGAAGATTTTAATTTGTAATCTGCATTTTTCTAATACTAAAAATGTATATGTAAGCATAGAAAGCATCTGGTTATTCAACAGATACCATAAATCACTTATTGAATTACTTACAGTAGAGTGAAGCCAAAGGGATTTCAATTTCTTGCTCTCTTACTTTATATATTGAAGAATCTAACCTTTCCAAAAGAGAAGGATAGACCCTACCCTTAGGAATAAGAAAGGCAATCTCTGAACCTTTGGAATATTTGTCTGATAAAAATGTTTTCCTTTACCTGAGAGCCTTGGACCAAGAAAGACATTCAGAAATGTGATTTGATGTGAGTCCTTTGGGTCATTATGGAATCAGCTCAACTTCTGGAGGAATTGGAGGCTCAAGTCAAGTGTGTTAGCAGTTAAACAAATCCACAAGTCAAATCCACAAATAAAAACTCTGGACCCAAAGCTCAGGTGAGCTTCACTGGTTGGGAATACTCCCTGCACATTTTCCCATATTGTTGTGAGGAAAATTACTACTGCCTATCACTTCCCAGAGAGAGGACAACTGGAAACCAATGACGATCTTTCCTGATGTTGCCGCATCTCTCTTTTTCCCTTCACTGATTTTAATCTGTATCCTTTCATTGTAGTAGACCCTAACCATGAGTGTAAGAACTTTAAGGGAGTACTCTGAGTCTCTCTAGTGAGGGTTTGAAAATCAGTGTGGTCTTGATAACCTGCAGGCTTGATTTGTATCAGAAGCGAGGATGGCCTTGGGGGCTGATAAACTTGGCATTTTATGCCTGAAGTGAGAATGTTCTTATAGAATGTTCGCTAATTTAGCACTTCTGCATGAAACCTTTCCTCTTTGAGGAACCTAATAAGAGTGTATTTATGCTTATGTGGTTTGTTAGAATCTACAAAAAATGCATTTTTAAAAAGCACTGATTATAATTGCTAATTTTCAATCCTATCATGGTTCTTATAATAGTGTCCAAAGAGGAAGTTTGAAATAAATTTAGGCAAATTTGAGAGTAAGAAAAAAATTATATATAGGTGAGTATGCACTCATTGAATTATATATTTATACTCACAGTGAATTTGGTGTTCAATATGTTTAAGTCTCTTCTCTGAAAAAGTGCATTAATTGTAACAGTCTAGGAATTTAAATGACTCTCATGATCTCTCTTACCACCTAGTACACTATTTCACCTGGAATAGATTACTTAATTTATGTGGTGAGTCAGAGTTTTAACACAGCATATATGTGTCTTCTGGTTTTTCACACTAAAAATATGTTTATAATAGAATAGAAATTTCTTGCAATTTATTTATAGAACTGAAATTATCAGATACAATATATTCTAGTAAAAACTTCCATGAAAAGTAATGGTAAAACGGCCTTGAAAATCTAACTATCAATATAAGGATTAGTGAATCTCTGTATTTACGCAACTAATTTATACATTAGTTGTGAAACCTTTACTTATATAAAAGTGAGATAATAAAAATATGTATTATGTAGGGTGTTTTCAAGTTCACATGAAACGGTGAATGTATATATACCGTGGCTAAATAATTTCAGACATTTTATGCCTCCATTGTGTAGTTAATATGAAGATGTCTATTACTTATTTTATAGTATTTTTAATAATCCTCTTTTATTATTTTAACAGTCTTCATTATATGTATATTTATCAAAGTTCAAAGTTTTCCAAAAAATATTCTATTTGTAATATATTCCATTATTATTTCTGGAAATTGTACCCACACAATGTCTAAGTTAAGTGAATTCTTATGTGATTATTGGCCTAATTCCTGTGTTTAATGACAGTTTGGTAGGATGTCTTTCATGGACCAGAAATTGGGTCCTCTTACTTGTCTTGTTTTCTGATTCTTTGAGCAGATGGAATACAGTCCTTGGCGATTATTGTATAACATATTTTTTAACAATAAACTTTCCTAAAATCTCTAAACTCAAGAATATATTTTCTTTCTCTCCTTTGCAACTCATTTCCCTTAAGTTTCATTGATGAAAGCTACAGTCTCCTGATTGAAAAAAAAATAATGAAACATAACAATATGGCAGATGTGGCACTCAGTGTATGGATGAGAAACAAGAAATATGAGTAAGCACTCCAAGAAGGTGCATCCATGCATAGAGGTGCAAATTCCCAGGTTTCTAGTTTGCAAAACATATGCATTTCTAAGAATGAGACAGGTAAAAAGAGAACCAAGTTTCTTAACTTCTTACTTTAACAATGCCTTTCTGCTTTTCTAATTATAGCAAAAATTATTTTTGTTGGAAGATGAACTTATATTCAAATAAATCTTTAGATACTATTTTAATTTCAAATTTAAGTATGAAAATTGAAGGTTTTCTGCCTATATGTTAGTTAGCACATGGGCTAGAGTTTTGTAATACTATTGAAATCTATGAATTTATTCATGTGAAATGTAGAGTTAGTCAAATTATGATTAAAAGAAGTAGAAGAGATATTCACAAAACATCAATTGTATTTCAGGCACTGTAATTAGTTCTTATTCAAAATATTTCATTAGTGCTTGTTATTTCATAAGCTAAACAGATTGATTTAAATCACATGGTTTTAAGTGTGTCTTAGACTAAGCAGCTATTGTGGAAAAGGTAAAAAAAAGTCTCAACTCAATAAATAGTGAAAACAAAAGACTGAAAATTGTGGACCCTCCATTTCATCTTTGGTAGGAAGAAATCTTTAGATAGAGTGCTGTAAATATGTAAATTCTCAGCATAAATGCTAACTAAAATTGAAATTCTATTATTCCACCTCTCAGAAATGATACCACATTCAAATAATTTTATACTGAATTATTGTTTTTAAGTCACAGTGTGAGCATCCCTTAGAGAATACAATAATTTCAACAAATTTTCTTTGTTTCATGAAACTTTATGTTTACTCATTTTGAAACAATCTTGAATGCTATGTGATGAAATACATTTTCAAATGCACAACATTTTCAAAGGTCTTATTTCCTAGAGAGAAACAGTGCAGGAAGCAATCAACCTTTCTATTTCAGGTAATTTACATTCATGCTTTAGTATAAAGAGGGGTAGATACATCACCAACAGGAAGTGCCTGAAATAAAGAGATCAAAGAAAGTATTTAGATACTGAGACATTCATCTAATGTCACAATGGAAAACTAACATAATTTTTTCTTGCTGTTTTTCATCTTAACATTTAGTTACTAAAATTGCCAAAAAGAATAATTGTAAAAACAGAAATAAATGAAAGACTAATAACTCTCCCCCTTCCCACCATTGTGCACCTCATCAGCCTGAAGTTGCAGGTGTACTTTTCCTAGGTCATATGATTTCAATTTCCGTTTCATGATGACTTGAAAGAATATATGTATGCACATAAATAAGTCAAATTAAAATAAAAATTATTATTTTTATACTCTTTAACTAACTCTTTTTTACTTAGTAAGTTTTACAACTGACAGATCAGACATACATCAGAAAACATATTCACCCTCAATTGTTTCTGCAGTGACTTTTTGTGACTTTGATCAGATAGTAGAAAACATATGAATGTTTAAGGAAATGACTCTCTTTTCTATTGTTTTCTGCATTTTCTTCTTTTTCTCCAAATTCTAGAAACCACAGGTGTATATAACATCACAGTTGTATATAATTAATTTGTTAATTAATCAACCTAAAGTTTATGCTTGCATATTGAATTAAATATATAACCTTGTTTGTTCCAGAGTACTTTTTCCTTATGATTTAGTTAATTAGCACTATTTCCCTACTACATGGAATACTGTCTTTTTTCCATATTAACTCATAAATGTATTTGGACCTGTTCTGGAGTATATTTTCTGTTCCACATTTCTACTTGTTATTTCATATGCTTTCATATTCATTGCAAACACTTTACCTTAACTTTTAACAACTTGGTGAGCTACTTTGGCCTCTGCCCATTCTTTTTCATGTTTGGTAAATATATATAATTAAATTCATATTATCAACAGAATACCATGCTTGTTTAGGTCAGCTTTTCTGTTGCTGGAACCCAAGCACCTGACAAAAACAAATTTTGGAGGAAAAGGTTTATTTAGGGATGACAGTTTCATAGGTCCCAGTCCATGGAAGGCAGGCTCCATTCCTAGGGGCTTGAGCTGAGGCTGAACATCATGGCTCCAGGGAGCAGGGAGCTCACGCTATCACATGGGAAGCAGAGCAGAGAGAGAAACTCCATGCCAGATACAGAATATATACCCCAAAGATACTCCCCCAACGACCCACTGCCTACAGCACAAACTACCACCCTTTTGGGGCCAGTTAATCCCTATAAGGGTTAAGGTTTCACTGTGCTTTCTTTAATTATTTTGAGGATATATTTCCATTTTCTCTGAACTCTCTTGTTTTTGTTTATAAGTCTACTTTAGCTGCATTTTTCTCTGGTGAAGCTAATGTGTTTTATTTTCCTTTGCCAGCCCTTCCTAGTTTTCTTTTATTTACCCCTATTAGTTTTATTACATTGTGCATAAAAAGATTTTCTTGGTTTGATTATTCAATTTGGTGTTCATAATGGATTTTGACTTTCTTGCTTGGACCTTTTGTTGGTGTTAAGAAATTCTTTGGAAATTATCTCTTTTAATATTCTCTTGTTATATCCTCTTTCATTTCTTTCCTATGAGAACATCAGTCACACCTACATTGGGCAAATTAAGTCTGCCATTTCTTTCCAACCTTTCATTATTTCTGCTTTTTGAAGTTTTCAAAAGATTTTTATTTGCTATACTGTTTAGTTTATTAATTCAACTTAGAGGTACCTACTATGGTGCTAAGCATGTTTATTAAATTCTTGGATTCAGTTCCAAAATTTCAGCTGTAGAATTTTTTTTCATTATCTTTTTATCTGCCACATATTCCACTCTGCATTTTAACACATTGTCTTTGTTAACTGTGATTATTTGATTATCTGATAATTATATAATCTACTTTGATTATATTTTATTTTCTGTATCTCCTTATGGCTCACAGTCAGTCCTGTCTACATACTTTCTCTTTATTTTTGGCTAGTTGGCAAACATTTCATGTAAATGTAGGTAAATTGAGATTTTTGGATTATATATTATCTTCCTCCTTAGAAAATATGTATTTGCTTCTATTATGCATCTTGGCTAGGGACATTTGCAATTCTGGATAATTGTAGAAGTGATGGCAAAGCTTTATATGAAGACACAGGTAGTTAAAATTAGAGACTTTTTAAGTCAAGAGATAATTCCATAAACTACCTTTTGGCCAAAAGGCAAAAATCATTGCTCAGATTTTTTTCAAAAATTATATAGTATTAATAATAAACTATAGCTACAGACGGTAACTGCACTGGTAATTCCAGCTGATTGGGAAGCCGAGGTAGAAGGATAGCCAAGTTCATAGTCAGTCTGGACAATTTTATGAGACCTTGTCTTAAAATAAAAGGCAAAAAGACCTGGGAATGTAGCTCAGCGATAGAGCACCCAAGGGTTCAATCCCCAGTGCATGTGTACCTATTATGTATCTATCATTATCAATATAGATATGTATGTACATGTGTACTTACTACATTTTTCAACTATTTAGGCTAAAAATGTAAAAAAAAATTTATTCTTAGGAGCTCTTAGAAGCAGTGCACAGACAGGTGGTCTAATTTGGCCTGTGGGTCTCAGGTTGTTGACCTCTGCCTTGCAGCAAAACGAAGACGCTTCCAAACTGTGCTATACTCCATGTGACTGTTGGCTATTTTTCCACTTCACCCTTACTCCTGAAACAATGATTTTCGAGGTTCTGTAACAAAAAATGTTTGCCTAAAAGGCTCTTCTTTTTTAATATGCCCTGGTTTCTAGTTTGTTCCCCTCTAATTCTCTAGAGTTTGCTACTGGTATGTCTGCTGGAATATTTGGCCTCATAAACTGCTTTCAGAACCTGCATTTGCTTTGGGAGAAGGTCAAACAGCAGTTCAAGCAACTTCTCTAGCCTCTCTTACACTTCCATCTTAGGCAGGCAAATCCTTCCTACATTGTCATGTATGTGATATAATCAAACAGATTGTAAATTTGAACAGTTAACTGATTTTCCTAGCTAAATTGATATTGGAGGGATGATAATTAAAATAATCTCCCCTCTCCCATATATTGAAGTAATAAAATGACCTCTATTTTCTTTAAGGGAAACCAATTCTCACCCTAATAGATTTGTGATAATAGAATTTCAATGATACACCTTATTTCAAGATTTCTTTAAATATTTGATGAGAAATTTGGTTTCTAAATAGTAATTATGGGGGTGGATCGGTGGCTCAGAGGTTGGAGTGATTCCCTGGCATGCATGAAGACCTGGGTTCGAAACCCAGCACTGCATACAGGACTAAGTGTCTGAGAAACAAAAAGTCAGAAAGAAAAATAAAACTGATGCTTTCTTTCTCTCTCTCTCTCACTCTCTCCCTTAAAAAATAGTTATTAGACACCCCTACATGCTTAAGGTAAATTGCCAAAACCTTTCACAATTAGCATTCCTGTCTCTTTTCTTAAACATCAGGCATAGACATCTTTCCCAAATTCCCATCCACAAAAATGTGCAGGCACTCATACACATGTAAAACCATTAAAGGCCCTACAATCTTATATATCATCTTGCAATATGTGCCTGTTGGTATTTACTAATTTTTGAAAATCAGACTATTTGGCAAGCCTTCAAGCCAATAGAATCAATCAGTAATAACCAAGATATCATTTTCTTTAACTTACCTTATTTTGAACTCTTGTAGTTATTTTTCTAATACCTAGTCTTCATATTTTGCCCAAAAATATTTTGTATTTTAATAAAATCCTCTCTATACATATACATGTATATATAATCACATATATATATATTTCTCCTAAACAGGCTCAATCTAGATGTTACAGTGATTAATCTTTAATTGACAACTGAAACAAAGGATTGACTGAAATTGATGTCAGATAGATATCTAAATTTACATAAATAATGGATAAAGACCACTAATGCACTTCTGTCCTTAAAGTTGTTAGCATATAGCTTAAATTGGTTTCCCTCCTTTAAAAATGCCTCTTAATATTTTCATGACTTGCTTCAACTAGAAAGGTTCTTAAATTTCTGCTTAAGGTTGTCGTAACAGCTGAGATAATTATATCCTAGGGTCTGAATCCTGCATTGCTTACTATTCTGGCAATATATGAACAGGAGCACACATATCATAACAGAACTGTTTCTTCCTCAACCTTTTTTTTCAACAAGAATTAAGTGAATAAAGGGCAGGTATGGTTGAAAATTAAGGTTTTCGTTTCCAAGTATAATTACAAACATATATTAATATTGAACAAAAATCTATGGAAGTACTTCTCGAATAGGAACAAAGGCAAATGAGAAAAGAGATCAGGAAGATTTTCATTCACATCCAACTTTTTTTTTTAATAGACACATTTGTTACTGGAGGGTTTTGAACATCAAGATGAGGAAAATGGTAGAGGGCATTTTATCCAGTGAGTTATGAATAACCTTCATACTTGATCTTATAAGCTTCAATGTGGTTAATAATTATTGCTCTCAGTGTTAGGAGAATCAAGAGCCATGCATATTTTTACTTCTTCTTTAATGAACTAGAGATGACACAATAAAGCTTGCATTGTGCAGGAGATAATATATAAACGTCTTTATAAGTAACAGTTCAAAATATAAATCTGTTATAGAAACACAAATAGAAAGACACTGAGGTTCTTTATGAAATTGCCCATAAATTTTTTGCAATGCTTAACATATGAATCTATATTATACAGTATATAAAGAATGGGAATTACATTGTATAGTATGTAAAGAATGGAAATTACATTGTATGTAATATTTGCCACAACATTACATAATAGCATAATGAAAGAATGTTATTTTGTCAAAACCATTACTATTACTTTGTAGAATACTTCAAACAGAAAAATTTAAATAGCCAGAGAATATTTATATTATTGGTACAAATTATACATTTTCAGTTATTTCTGGATATGTTTAAATGATTTGATCAAAGACATGGGCATTATTTTCTTATTACAGTTCATATCAAGAATTTCCCCTTAAAGGCTAATATGTTACAAGTTTGGGCCTTAATGCAGAATATTCAGAGGTTGCCTTTTGGAAAGTGATTGGATCATAAGGTTGCTGATCTCTAAGATGAACTGATCGACTGCTGGGCTTGTAATTGAATGGACTATTTTGGACGTGGTAGAAAACTGCAGGAGGTGGAGCCCCATGAAGGAAATAAGTCACTGGGCAGGTGCATTAGAAGGGCATATCTTGTCCTTGACCCCTTCCTCTCTTTCTGTGCTTACTAGCTGCAAGAGGGGAGCAGTTCTGATGTATCATGGGCTCCCTGCAAAATGTTCTGCTTCACTAAAGGCACAAAACAATGGGGCCAAGCGACAATGGAATAAAATCTCTGGAACCACGATCTTCATGAGAAATTAAATCTCTTCTCCCTTAAGTTAATTTTTGAACTATTTTGTTACAGCAGTGGAAAGCTGAGTAACTCACTTCTCTTGCACAGTGAAAGAATAATGTCATTTCGTATTGCCTGGATATAAAACATATATAACTTAGTCTGTAGACAAACATAAACTTGGCCACAGACTCAAAGTAGAATAATTGGGGAAACCTGTTCTTATAGTGCTTGTGGATTACTTGTTGAAGTCAATAACAAAGCAGCAGGTATCCAAAACTTTTTAAGACTCAGTATTATTTTGAAATTGGACTATCGTAGCAGCTCTGGTCATTAATTTCACTACCTTCTCTGCTAACCATAGTGTCTTAATATGGATGGCTGCTGTGTTGTAGCAATTTTAAGAACACCTAAACATGATCTAAAGCACTATATTATTTCAGTAAGTTTTTTAATGACTTGCACTTCATTGTCTATTGAGAAAGAAATTTTAGTAGTGTAAAAATATAGAAACCCTTCCCAAATTTTAGGTAATAAAAAGAGGATATCATATTTTCTTCTGTTCATTTTAAGAAAATCTCCTATTTACAAGTGCAATTTTTTTTATTTTAAAAGCACAAAATCTGAAAATCAAATTGGTGTGTCCACACACACATATATATCCGTACATGAGATAGAGATTGATTTCTTCATTTATTGTCAAAAGAAAAACATATTTCAAGCATTGAATTATTTTAATATATGTATATATATATATTAATTATGTATATCTAATACAATTAATAATAATTAATGGACTGTTAAATGAATGAAATATTTTGCTGGGCCCAAATAAAATATTAAAAAAAGACAGATTTGTTCTCATTCTAAAGAATCATTTAAGAAGAGAAGAAGTCAAAAATAATCTAAATTGTAAGATGGGAATTTAAAAATGTCATCAGAGAAGCCAGTGCTCCTGAGAAAGTGAGAGAGACAGTGCTATTATCAAGTGGATGTGTCTTCCCAAAGGAAAAGGTATTCATTTTGGTCCTTGTAAAATGATGGTCACAATCAGACCCTCATATCATTTTAGGGAAGTAGCTATTCTGCAAAGTGTTCATTTATTAAGGGGGTTTGATCTGTCCTTCAGCAGGTTCCCTGAATGTGCAGGAGGATTTCTTGAAGACTCTTACTCACCAAAGAACCCTCAGGTCCTACTCTCCATTTCTAATGGAATGCAGTCTCTCAAAGGTTTTAACTGAGTCAGAATGTCAAAAACCTTTTCTCTTTATGGAAAGAGAATTAGACACAGAATATTGATTTTTAAATTACCTTAAAGATAAGAAAATTAATTTCATCACAAAAAGAAAATGCCCTTTGGTTTAATATGGGATTTATTTCACTTGATTGATATATTTGTCTCAACCAAAATGCTTCCTTTTTGGTAGCCAAAATAATGTCTGTGATCTTTATTTAATAAGATGGAATCTGGGGCTGGAGCGGTGGCTCAGCGGTTTCGGTGCTTGCCTGGCAAGCACGAGGACCCGGGTTCAAACCCCAGCATCACGTACACAACTGAGTGTTGGAGCAACTAAGGCCATGTGAAAAACTAAATAAAGTTGTTTCTCTCTTTCTCTGTCTCTCTCACTGTCCCTCTCTCTTTAAAAAAAAAAAAATAAGATGGAATCTAATCATGATAAAATAAAATTTTATTCAAAATGTTTTTTTTATTATTTTGAAATATATGAATTTATCATTGAGGCTGTTGAACCTGATATTGTAAAATGAGATTGCATTTATCAATGACCATTTCATACAAACAACCCTTCTTCCACATTTGTTGATTAAGAAAGATTTTGGGGAAGCCGATACCAATTACCTGCTTCAGAGCCCTTTTATTTCATGTCCTTCCTGAATGCTCTGCTCCTTGCCCAATATCTCCACCACTTGCTTCACCATCCTCCTCCAATCTCTGCTTCAAGGTGACCTTTTCCAAGTGGGTTGTAAACATTGTAATTTGTAAAAGTTTCACTTGCTGATTAAGAAGTATTGCATTTACTTTTATAACCATCCCTTTTGTGCCAAATGAATGTTAGCTACCCAATAATAAAACTCCCCAATCATGTATGCAGGTTGACACCCCTGCCACCCATTACAGCAAATGTTTTGGCTTTCTACTTTATCAAGGAAGTAGACACCCCAGGACTAAGCTTTGAATGACTACAGGAAACACAGCCATGTTTCACAGTTTACACTGAAAGAGACTAAAAATGAGCCATTGTTTTTAGAATATCACTTGTGCTATTTTTATCTTTCATGGGTCTTGCTTTGTGAAATCCCTGAGACATGAGGACAAATAAAAAGGGCTCAGAATTACAAAACTAAGTGAATGTATTCTCCCTGAACTTCTTTCCGCACCCAAAATAATCCCTTTATAGGTCAGAGAAAAAAAAAAAGAAAATTGGAATGAGTTATATTTTTATAAGTTATATTTATTTCTATTATACCATTGTCACTACCAAAAAAATCTGTTTGCTAATACAGAGAAAAGTATTTTAAGTATACTTTATAAAATATCAGCATATACCAATGAAGTATTCATTCATCAAAGAAAGTTTAAAATATGCACAACAAAATAACATTTATTTTAATAATCCCTAAAAATTTATATCAAAAAAATGAAGCATTACATTTTACATTTATGAACCTCTTGGTCACTCCTGGTAAATAAATTATTTTTCTTTCAATACTTTATATAATGTAAATAAAAATTCAGTTTTCTCATATTTGCTGCTTTATCAAGATGTTAAAAGTTACCACAAATTTGTTACATAGATCTAAAAAGAAGTGTAGACTCCTTGTACCATGGGATGCTCAATGGCTGACTCTACACTTAATTTTATTGATTGTGCATTTATTTCTACTAAAAATAGAACTTGCTATCAAACAACTTAATTTCTATCATATATTAATTGTCCATAAAATCCAAAGTGCTCTAAAGTTCCAGGAATAGGTGAATGACAGAATGATGAAGGTTTCTATTTTTCTTCAGTATTTAAAAAGAAAACTGAATAATATTTTAGTTAGTAAAATTATGTTGCAAGCTTTAAGGACTAGTACCTACCCTATCTATCAAAAAAATCACCTTTGAATATCTCAATTTAAAATTGCTTACAGGTGATAAATTTTACAACATGTTACTACTGTGTGTTACACAAGAAATAAAATGACCTTTATTCACAGTTGGGAACACTTCAGTTATTATCAGGAATCTGAAAAGGAACATTTTAAAAATCGTATACATTATAAATCAAATTTATATAATTTTATTAGCAGGTAACTTTTTAAAAATCCCACATTCTGGAGAATATTTTTAAAAAATCAAGAAATATCCTTTATATTTTAGAGTTCTGTGAAATTAGAGAAACACCTCTCTTAATGTTTTTTCTGAAATTAATAGTAAGTTGATGGGACATTAACAATTACAATTATAATTTGAAGTACCTAAACAATAATATATTCTCAGGTCTAATATAAAAACATGCATGCAACAATGGACTTTATTTAATTTCATAAAAACAGAACTTCTAAGAGAAATATTTACTCACAGGTGGAAGAGATTTTTTTCATTATTTTTCCCAGTTTTTAGGAAAAAGTTTATAAGGACTAAAAATAAAAGATTTGAGAAGAAAGAAAAAGGAAAATATTATCATTTTATTAAAGTACATGACTTTAGAGTAAAAAGTTTTATTTTTCAAAGTTAGTGATGATAAGTAGTTCTTCAAGTGTCTTTAATTGGACATTTGTATAATTTATTAAGTCCTGTATACATTAGAGAATCAGGTTAATATTTTTGTTGTTGTTGAATTTTAGGAGTGCTCTAAATATTCTGAGTATTCGTTCCTTATCAGATATATAATTTCCAAACCATTCTTGCATGTATGTTTTTACACTTTAATAGTGCCTTTGATGCACATTTTATAATATTAAGGGGGTAAATGTATCTTTTATTTATCTGGTGTAATAGCCAAGAAATCATTGACCAACTACTATTAAGCTGCTTTTACCTTGAATTTTATTCTAAGAGTTTTACAGTTTTTAGTCATACATTTAGATCTTTGATCCAGTTTCAGTTTATTTTCATGTATGGTCTTTGATAACAACCCAACTTCATTCTTTGCATGAATTCCAGTTTTCTGATCACTGTTTGTTTAAAGATTGTCCATTCTGTATTAAATAGTTTTGTCAACTTTCTCAAAACTTATGTGACCGTGTTTGCGAGCTTTGTTTCTGGGCTTTCCATTCTATTCTTTTTGTTTGCATTCAGTACTGCTGTCTTGATTGCCTCACCTTAGTTGCAAGTTTCAAACTCCAGAAGTGCAACTTCCTTGCTTTGTTATTTTTAACATTGTTTTGGCTATTCAGAGTCCATTGAAACTCCATATGAATTTTAAGATGGATTTTCCATTTTTGTGAAGTGGCAACAGGATCTTTTGGTGTTGCCAAGGCTGGCTTTGAATTTATGAACCCCCTGTCTCAGCTTCCCCAGTAGATGGGATTATAGGTTCACAGCATCAGACATGGTTTAAAATGAACTTTTCTATTTCTACAAAACATTCCATTGTAATTTTGACACACTGAATCATAGACTACTTCAGGCAGTACTCACATCTGAATGTTCAATCTTCTAGGCCACAGACATGGAGTATATTTCTGTTATTTACTGTGGTCTTTAATTTCTTTCAGCACAGTTCCTTGATTTTCATTGTACAATTATTTCATCTCCCTGTTAAATCCTATAGATTTCATCATTTTTAAGCTATTTATAGATTTATTTTTCTACTATCATATTCAAATTGCTCATTTTTTGTTTAAGAGAGAGGGACAGAGAGAGAGAGAGAGAGAAAAGGAGGGAGAAAATCAACTTTATTTAGTTTTTCATTTGCCTTCATTGCTCAGACACTTTGCTGTGTACATGCTGCTGGTGTTTGAACCTGCATACTTGCACATGCTAGGCAAGTGCCATCACCTCTAAGCCACTGCTCTAGCCCCAAATTGCTCATTTTTTATTAAAGATACATATTAATTTTGTGTTTGCTTTACATCCCACTATTTTGCTGAACTTATTTATTCGTTCTAGTAGGTTTTCTGTGAGATATTTATGTTTCTTACATGTGTTATTATATAATCTATAATAAGTTATAATTTTAATTCTTCCTTTCCATCTGTATGTCTTTTTATTTTCCTGCAGAATTGCTCTAAAACTCCCAGTAGCACATTGAATGAAAAGTTCAAAGAGTCCAATCTTTTGTTGTTCCTTATATTACAGGAATTAATTTATTAATCTTTTTCTAAAAATTGATGAAAAAAACCCAATTGCTGTTAGGTTTTTATACATGACTTTTGAAAAAAATTGAACCAGTTTCCTTGTATTCCCCGGTTGTTGAGTGTTTAATCATGAAAAAGTGTTGAATTTTGGCTAATGTATTTTTATATTAAATGAGATTACCATGTGGGGGTGTCTCACTCATTCTGTTATCATGCTGAATTATATGAACAACACTAATCATTAGAAAAATGCAAGTCAAAACTACAATAAGATGTGGCCTCACATGCATTAGGATGGCTGCTATCAAATAAACAACATACATTTCCAAGGATATGGAGAAATTGAAACTTTTCATACTGTAGACCAGGATGTAAAATGGTTATGCCCCTTGATGAAAACAGTATAGGAGGTCCTCAAAGTAAAAAAACAAATAAAAAAAAAAAGAAATCCCATGCAATCCAATAATACCACTCCTGGATTTATGCCACATAGTATTGAAAATGGAGTCTCAAAGAAATGTTTGCACACCTGTGTTTGTAGCAGCATTATTAACACCAGCTAACTTGTAGAAACAATCCAAGAGTCTGCTCATGTTTGAGTGGATAAGGAAACTGTATATATGTGTACGTATATGTATATATATTGAAATATTATTCAACTTTGAAAAGGACAGAAACTCTGACATGTGCTCTAACACAGATGAAACTTGAGAATTTTGTTCAAAGATAAATATTTCAATCAAAGAGAGAAAAGTATTTTATGATTCAATTTATATAAAATTGCTGGTGTAGTAAAAATCATAGAGCCCAAAAATAGAAAGACAGTTACAGAGGCCATGGGAAGGGAGGAAAGGGTTTTGTTTAGACGGTATCTAGTCTCAGGTTTACAAGATGAAAATAATTATGGATATGAATAATAGAGACGGTTTTAGATAATAAAGGTGTTTAACAAATTTGAACTGTACGCTTAAAAATGGTTAAGATCGTGCTGGAGTGGTGGCTCAGCAGCTACAGTGCTTATGGTACTTTTGGAGTCTATCAAGTCCTAGTACATGGGTTAGATTCCCAGTGTCATGTACACAATGAAGTGTCAGAACAGCAAAGGCCACATAAAAAACTAAATAAAATTTGTTCTCTCTTTCTTTTCTCTCTCTCTCTGTCCCTCTCACTCTTTAAGAAAAATTGGTTAAGATGGTAAATGAAGATTGAGTGTATTATACCACATAAAAATGAAAAAATGAAATAAATTACTGTATAAGATGTGCTTAACAATGTGAAATGTAATAAAAAAATAACTATTCATGAGTGTTTGATTTCAGAATATCAAGTTCTCTTTTCATTCCTTCCGACTTCTTTGGGTCTTTTTTCTTAGATTCATGTTCTCTTTCATGTACTGATGTTAAAGTACCCCAGGGCTCACTTGCTAAAGAACTTATTAATCTTCATTGATAGTCTAAGTTACTTCATTCAGCCTCATGACTAAAAGTACCTTTTTGTTCTGATAATTATGGAGGTACGTATCTAGCCCTGAAGACTTCCTTGAATCCTGGCTCCTTTATCCAGTTGTATACTCAAGTCATTTGCTTTTTAAAAAGACATCTTCAAGCTAACATAATTCAGGTGTGAGATCCTAATGCCATACAGTTACCCCTGCTAGAAAGGAAATGTACAAAAAAAAAAAAAAACACAAAAGCAATAACATAATTTCTTCTGCATCCTTTAATTAGAGGTTAATGACAATTCTATTCTGGCATATGCTCATGCTATAGACCTCATTGTTGACCTTGGCAAATGTGGAATACTGTGATCTATAGTCACATTTCCTGCCCATGGCTTTATCATCTCCTTGAATTTCATCAAATGTCTTTGCACTTCCAGTCTGCTCCTCTGTCCTGTATCATTAACACAATATCCAGAGTGACTATGCAATAATACAAGTCTTACCTTGTCATAACTCCCTGATGTCTTCTGGGTCACATGATCAAAGCCCTTACAATGACATACATAGTTTCCCATGAGCTACCTCTTCTCCCCTCTCTCTGACATCCTTTTTTATTATACCACTTATTTTCTTTCTCAACAAAATATCTAGGAAATGCAGTTTTACTTCCTATATTATGTTAATGTAAATAAGTTTATTATTTTAATTTTTCATTTTTATGAAATGAATGGGTTTCTAGTAATCATAAACATAGTCAGTAATAATCAATTTATATTCTGATTATCTGATCTGTCAAAGATGGATGAAATATTTATCCCATCACTAAGAAACATCTATCCTATCACTAAGAAATATCTATCAGAAAAATATGAATGTGATTTTTGTACAAGAAAATTAAAGCTTTTTAGAAAATTGAAAAATAAAAATCATCTTTAATGTTGGAGTATTTTATTTTATTCACTGTACCTATTGGTTTATTTTTTACATAAGTGATGCTGATTGTACTTTTCATTGATGTCTTTCATTCTCAGTAACTGAAATAAAATATAATGTAAATACTTTAAAACATGACCTCCAACCATGAATTTTTTATATTGTCTGTGGAATTCATTATGGTGGAAAATAAAACAAAAGCTAAGTTTTTTCCCATCACACTTCCTAGAAAAAAATATTGTTTTTATAAGAGATTCCAGCTAAAAGCTTGCAAATATCACAGAAATGAAGCAGCTATAGAACAATCAAATTTTGCTTTAGAATCTTTTCTTCCCCAGTGACAGATAACCAATATGATGTACTACTGTCTACCATCACTGCCCCAACCCATTAAAATATCTATAACAATTTATGGTTTAGCCATAAAGCATAGAACTTTTACATGCTTTGATAGATGTTAATTATTACAATTACTCATATATTGTACTAAATATATAACTATATCTAGTGCTGTCCTAGGCACTCTTATTAGACTTTTACATATGTATAGTTTTGTAACTTTGTAAGCTTCTATTAACTGTTGTTAAAGACTAACACTAATGAATGGGAAAAATTACGTTAAAAAGAAAAACAGATTTCAACTATTAATGGAAAATAAGATAATTTTCTTATTTATAGGTGATACATGAAGGCATATGAAAGCTAATTGGGAAGCTTTGCAATTTTCCTTGAAGAAATCTGTTTCTAAATTGAATGATTCAGGCATAATTAAGAAATATTCTCAAAAAATTAAACTTTAAGAACTTTTAACCACAATAGGTGAACAGTATAATACAGATCAGTGCATGCTGTATGTATGTGTTGAAATATCATACTGAACCCCTTTAATATATACACTTAATACATGCTATTTTAAAATAAAATACTGTAAAGTACAATATAAAAACTAATGGAAGAGCTGACTAAAATCTGTAAATAGAAGGAAATCACCTTATACGATATAATGACACCTGTTACAACCCAGTCTCAAATTTTAGTCTTCCATCACTTGGTTTTTAAGGATACCTCATTTGTCCACAGGCAGGAACTAAGAGAGTAACTGCTGAGAAACTGTCAAGTAATAAGAATAATATGGGGGAAAGGCATCTTTCTTATTATCCCTCTCCATGCTAATGGTCAAAATCAGAGGCATAATCACCTCATGGAAGGTTATTATTTGGGTTCATAGATTAATGGGTCTGATAGAGCTAGAAAAGTAAAATGTTTTTTGACCCATAGTCCATTGCTTTTCGGTATTCTATGGTTACACGCTTTGCCTCACACACTCTGAGAGCATACCTAACACGACTCAACTGTGCAGAATCACGTAAAACAGTGGCAGCCATTTTCTCTCACCACTGTTGCTTACTTCCATGGACTGTCCATATAATTTAGCCCATGTGGCAGGGCGACTCACACAGTAGCCTGAATTATCTGCAACATTCCTTTTTATTCTGGATCCCATTCAAATTAGATAGCTTTCATATCCTCAAGCATTCAGAATGGAACAGTATTTCTATGTGTGAAATATCCTAACTCCAGAACTAAAAGAAGATTATTAGCCATTGTACTTCTTTAAGTAAAATGTGAATTTCAAGGTAAAATTCTCTGTACATTCTTTAAAGTAGTTTTGGGTTATTAACCACCTTAGATCGAGCGGACCCATAACAGATGTTTTTAACTAGACATTTCTCAGAGTTCCCTTTGTGATCTTACATGCATATGTACCAGCTCTAGTAAGAAGGTCATGATGAGTTTTTCTTCCATTATCACTTTTAATTCTAACTGGCCTTAAAATAACTGGGCATTCTCCTTTCCATACAATGCAGTCACAGCAAGAAATGTGATTCTTGAGTCCTTTGGAATTGGAGGAAATAGTACTAATCATTAAGAAAAAATTTCCCACTTTGTCCTGGAGCCCCAATATCCTTGATGATGGCTGAATATATTTATATTCCAAATGTAAATTAAGAAGTTACAGTCTTATCCCTCAATATGATGATAACCAGGTCAAAAGTTGGGACCTACTGATGTGATTAGTGACCTTATACAAGAGGAAAAGATCTGAGACCTTTTTCTGAAGTTATGGGAATACGATATGAGAATACAATGAAAAGTCAGGTATCTGCAAACCAGAAAGAGGCCTTCACCAACCCTAATCATGATGGCACCATGATTTTGGAATTCTAAGCCTTCAGGTCTGTGAGAAATATTTTGTGATAGCAGTTCAAATTAAGTAAGGCACTCCTCTACTGAGGAACTGAACCAGTTTACAGGAGAATAAAGATATTCAGTAGACACAAAAACACAAGGTATGATCATAACTAGAATGCTGGGCAACATAAATAATGTCATAATTTTAAAAATTAAGCTAAAACACTGAATCAAATAGTACTCTTTTTCTAATGTTACTTTTTTTTATTTTGATAGCTAAAAGAGAGTAGCCTAGTCAATAGTAAATATTTAAGAACAGAAGACATACTATCTCTAATCTATTCTGGTATATTTCAGATAAAGCTAAATAAGCAAACTCAAATTAGAATAATGGACATATGGAAGTTCCTGTTACTGTTCTTGTAATGTTTCTGTAGTTTCAAAGATTTGAAAAATAAAATGATACAAGTTCCTGTTACTGTTCTTGTAATGTTTCTGTAGTTTCAAAGATTTGAAAAATAAAATGATACAATGTATTTCTTCCTTTTTCTTTTTTTGTTAAAATCCTCAAATCTTCATACAGAAGAAAAGATATAAAGAACAGATTAATCACTTTGTACAATTTCCTTTTCATTTGCAGTTGATTAAATCCTCAAAGCAACCACCAATCACCTGACAATGCAATTCTGTCTTAATGGAATTTCATATAAATGAAATAATGAGGTAGCAGTTTGTAATAATCTGCATTTGACTTATTTCACTGAACATTTTTGGATATTTATTTATGTCCATTTATTTTATTTTATCAGCTTTCAATTTTCTGAATACTGCAATTTGCTAATCTATTCACTAATTGAAGGAAAATTTTATAATTCCAAGTAAAGCTTTTAGTGACAATATTGTTATGGATGTTTAATATCATGTTTTGTCTGGGCATAGGTTTGCATTTTTCTTGATAATTACCCAAGGTTAAGACTTTTGAATAATAATGTTAGTATTTATTTAGTTCTAAAATAACATGAATAATTCCCTCATTCTGATCTGAGTGAAGAATTGTTCAATTATTAAGAATAATATCATTGAGAATAATTTTTTAAAGACCATAAATGGTTTTTAAATTTTATGAAATTATCTTTATGTGATTGCTGGTATAATCATAATTTTTTAAGATATCAAATGAGCTATATAGTTTTAAAAAGAGCTTACTCATGATGTATTATATTTATATGAATCTATTCATTTTTCTAACAATGTTCTGGTTCTTATCTAATATTAGTTTTTAATTTGAAGTTAAACATTGATTTTGATATGATTACAACCTTCAGTATGCTAAAATCCATAAAAGGAAAAGTAAATTTGCAATGTCTTAAATAGCTTACTGTTTAATAATATGATAATATGGGTTCAACAATTTCCAAGAATTGGGAAATAAATTCATTATATATATAAAAAGTCAGAAGACATCAGCTTTGACGCTCTAAATGTGCGCTATATTAAACTAATGTGATTAAATTATTGCCTTAATCTCTTTCATATTTGGACTGGGAAAATGTGATTACACAATTATATGTCACTAAGAAAAATGCTGATATATGTTTGAATATATTCCTTTTGGAAAATACTAATTTCATTAATATCATTAATATTTATTATTCTAAACTTGAATGGAAATATTCTCCGTATCATATATAAGTGCTTTGAAGATATATCTTGTGCATTCATCTGAAAACCAGAATAGCTTGTAATAGTTAAGTAATTTTAAAATAATTTAGAGTGAAATAAGTAACAGTAGAGATTTCATGGAAGCAAGCATCATATTTTGCTGTTCAAAATGTGCTTGACCATTCTCAGAAATAGAGCTGTCTCAGAAGATTGACATTTAAAGATATGAATATGTAGAAAAGGATTCCTTACAAGTTTGCTCCGTAAAAGTACACTGTGCTTATTATCAGTATTAAAAATATACATAAGGTAATAAAAAAAAATCAATTGCGTCTTATATGGAGTCTTTTTCTATGACTCATCCCAAACATTTTACAGAACTAGAATAGCAAGTCTTTTGGAACAGCTGGAAGAGGTAATGTCGCACTCCTTGATTCAGATAAGGTAGTAGTTGATACTAGCACATACTCACTATGTGCATCCTATCTTCTGGGACTAGGTGAAAGGCATCCAAAAAGTACCAGCTTGAAAATGAATTGTATGTCGAAAGAACCTGATGGACTGCAGCTCGGCAGATGTTTGTTTATGTTTGCATCAGCAGTGGTTCAAGAACCTTTCACCTGAAATATAGAAACTGTCAATAGGTACCCCTGAAAAAATCATAGACAAATCACAAATGCCTTCCTTCTGCCTCACTTTGCCAGACATAACAGCAACCAGTGCACGAGCGTTACCATTTCTCTCAGAAGTGGTCAAATTGTCATTCACTTTTCTTTTGCTGCCCATGATTTCCCATTATCTCAATACAACCTACGGAATTCATTGTCAATCGCATAGTCTAGATTTTTCACTAACGTTAGTATTTTGTTATTAAGTGCTTCAACATTTACTCTTTCATAATTTTTTATATAGCATACCCTTATACAGATATCAAATAATTTGTTTTTCTGTTACCAATGGATGGGTAATTTATTCAGTAGCATCTTAAAAATTTATTTAAAAATATGTATACAGTGTGGTGTGGTGCACAATGTCTATAATCCCAGCAGCTCATGACGCTGAGGCAGGAGGGTATCAAATTCAAAGCTAACCTCAGCAAACTAGCAGGGCCCTGAGTAACTTAGCAAGACCTTGTCTCAAAATGTACAATAAAAAGGGCTGGGAATATGACTCAGTAGTTAAGCCCTTCCAGGTTCATTCCTGGTGGTACAAAAAAAAAACTTATACATATATGTAAATATATGCAAAGATGTACGAACACACACAGACACACGCATACATTTCAATCTATTGCTTTATCATTCTGTTAGTTCTTGCTGCTGTATTGTTCTCTATAGTATACGTCCATATTTTACTTAACTCTTTACATTGACTTTACTGTGACCAAAATACCCAAAAGCAACTTAGAGAAGAAAAGTTTATTTTAGGCTCAAGTTTTCAGAGGTTCAATCCATAGTCTGCCAGTTCCATTGCTCTGGGCCTAACGTGAGGCAGGACTTTGTGGCAGAAGAGCTTGGTGAAGGAGCAGTGCTCAGCTCATGGTGACAAGAAAGCAGAGATTCCTAGGCCACAAGCATATTTTTCTACATTTCCTTGTACTGGCTCTGAATAGTAATTTAATGGTGTTATGTGGAGACACATGTTGATTTAACCTTAGATTTCAAAATGAAATGCCTTTCTCAGTTGACTGTGGGACCACCTTTGTTACATATAACACAGTTATACACACTCACACATGATGGTGTATGTGTTCATGTGTTTTACATCAGAAATTAATAATGCAAATCATCTATAGGTCTGCATAACTATTGTAATTTACTGTTTTTAACAACATTGCAAATTCTACTGTAAAAACCACCAGCCATTAGGAAAAGAAGATACATCTGACTGCCAAATAAGTACAAAATTCAAAGTAAAATTTTTAAATTAACAGAGCCATTTTAAGTCTACAATAAAAAATAATGCTAGACATTTCTTCTTAAACAGGATGATTAAAGTACAACATTTAAACTTTCATAATTAAGATGAATTTTAGGGAATGTAGCAAAGCCAGGCATATTAAAACAAAGAAAACAGCTTCCCCAGAAAACAAGTTCTAAATTAAAACAAAAAAAAATGAAAGAACAAAAAGAAATAAGAAGTCAATTCTTGAGTCTAACAGATAAGAAAGGCTTTGTTTTTTTCTTAATGAGTGGAAAATGAATTAAATACTTAAAGTATAAATGCAACAATGTTTTTGTTTGTGTGTGTATCTGCATATTACTTTACCAGGAAAAAAAGTTACTTTTCTTTGAGAAACATGGAATAGAAAAGAGAGATGAGAAGAAGTAGGATTCTACCATAATAGTCAATAAAGGTAATGATCAAATTTTCTAGAGTAGAATGTTGTCATTAAGGATTAAGTTATGTGAGATAAGTAGTATTTATTTTTATGTAAAAATGAAGGAACCAATGGAATATTAGAAGTGTTATAACAATAAAGAAATAATCAGAGAGGATTCTGAGATTTCCAGCTAGATTAACCAGATAGATGATAGTGCCATTACTAACATGGAGGAAGAAAGAGAAAAGTACTAGTGAGTTGGGGTCAGGAAAAGCAGCTTTACTTGAGACATATTAAAGTGAAATTGTCGATCAGTAGTCAAGCAACACATATTGATAAATTAATGGAATAAAATATATGGAAATATTATAAATAGAAAACACTTTTATGAATATTATGTTAATAGGATCATTAAAAAGTTACCAGTTTTGTGACACAAACCTTGATCTAATCTATTGTCAATCACAATAAAGCAGGAACTAAGGGAGAAGAGGTAATGATAAAACCCTCACTGAATTGTTCTAACTCTAAAATCTTTAGCCATCTGTGAGAAAGAACACTCTAAATTCAATTTGAGAGTGAATTTATATCCAATCTAAGTATCTTTAAAATGGAAAAGCAGCTCAAAAGTGATACGTTCTCCTTGAAATGTCAATGTGGACAGAAAGAATGATTCTATAACAGAACTCTGAAAGCAAAGAAAGCACTTTAGATTCTTACACACTTGAGCTATCTCAACCAACCAGCTAGTGGTTTTGCTGCTAAGATACCATGCAAGTAACACTTTCATTGTTTTGCTGCTGACTCTGTCATCTCCTGTTTATTGATAGGGTTTCAACTGTATCACAGTGATAATTATCTACAAAAAAAAAAACCCTCATTGTTTGCATTTTGTGTTATTAAGTTTCTCATTTCTTTGACCAAAACACTTGAGAAGAAAAATTTAGAGATGAAAAAATTTATTTTGACACTTGATTTCAAAGGTTTTAGTCTATAGTCTACCAGCTCCATAGTACTGGTCCTGAGATGAGGCAGAAGTGTGTGGCAGAGAAAAACCGCTCATCTCATGATCTCCAGGAACCAGTAAGAATGATCTAGGAGCCAGGTACAATTATAACCCCCAGGGACATGCCCCCAGTGACCTACTTCTCCATCCACACTCCACACGCTAATAGTTATAACCCAATAATCCAATAAAATTATTAATCCATCAAATGAATTAATCCACTTTTAGGCAGATTATAGCTCTCAAAATTTAATGAACTCATCTCTCAACATTTTTGGAATGTCTATCAAAGCTTCTCCAGGGACACCTCATATCCAAACCATAATATTTTTAACAGTAGTAAAGATAGTTATTTCTTAAGGGAATATTAGCCCTACCAAATATTTATGATAAAAATAATATCAAAAAACCATTTACTTATACTGAGTCTGTCAATGACTAACAGTTAAAAAAGCATTTGGGATATAAGGAAAGGTGTATGGGAAATTGTACTGCTTTCCCAAACTTTTTGAAATAGAAAAGATAAAATAACAGTGAAAATTGACAAAAGAAAAGCAAAGACCACAAAGAGTCATTTTATTTATTTATCAATATTAGTTTTTTACCTATATCTGATCCTGCGACTGGGAGTCATATGCTTTTACAACTCATCCAGACACATAGAAAAATACCTTGAATTAAGACAGATGCAGTGTTACCCAAAGCTGCCAGAATAAGTAATAATCCACTGATAACCACCTTCAAATTCACCTACCCCCTTTGAAACACTAATTATAGAATTTTGTTGCTATTCTGTAGGGGTTTTCTGTAATACTAAACTTTGAGTTATTAATTGCATCCCTAATGCATCAGAAACCATGTTTTCAGGAGCAACACGCAATCTTGTCAGAAACAGTGCTTTGCAAAGTTGATTTTTCCATCTGGAGTGCTAGTTATTGATCAAATGCCATAAATAACCTGAGTGTAAACTTACTTCTCATTTATCTTCTATAGTTTATCTTCACTGTAGCAGGCAGGGAATGGATGGAGAGCATTTGGAACGCTGGCTGCTGTTGGAACTTTCAGAGCAGTGTGGCAGGAATAGCTGCACACAGAGAACGGTTGATACCAGCTGAATCACAGGTATAAATGCACTGCTACTTCCTTAGAAATGGATCAAGCACATTTGTTTACTCCTGCTTTAATAATACTGTATCTACGTTTCTGTAATATAAATCCACAATGTGTCATTAGCATCTTCCATACAAAAAGTCAGGAGCTTATTATTTCATAAAATAAAAGTGATATCCTCCATATTAGAAAAAAGAAAGAAAAAATACATCACTTAGTTCAACAGTGAACCTGTGTTAATTTTAGTAATACTTAGATATGTCAATATTGTAAATTTTTAAGTTTTTTAAATTTATCAATCTATTTGTAGTTACACTAGAAATACATTTATTTATGGATTTTTCTGTAATCTAAGAAATGCCTAAAATCAAGAGATACAGTTCTTTTTTTATTTTCTGTAACATCTTTTTTTTTTTTTTAAAGAAAGAGGGGACAGTGAGAGAGAGAAAGAGAGAAGCAATTTTTATTTTGTTTTTCAAGTAACCTTCATTACTCAGACACTTCCTTGTGTATGTGGGTGCTGGAGTTTGAATTCGAATACTCGCACATGCCAGGCAAGCGCTATAACCGCCAAGCCTCCACTCCAGCCCTTTCTGTAGCATCTAAACATACGTGCTAAATTTTAAAATATACATATCATTAACAAATTTACATAATTGGATTAGCAGCTATGAAATAGATGAAATAATCATGCTCTACTCACTAATGCTTAGCTGTAACTTTGTGCAACGGATGATTGTAACTTCTGATGTGTTGGCATCCATTTTTTAATTCAAATTTAGCTTTCTCATAGCAAAAGCAAGGCTCAGTTATCCTTGACATAGGTTCCAATTCTTCTCCGTACACTAATGGCTTAAGCTGTAGGCCAAAGATAAGAATTTAGAGGACTCTTTCCCTCCAAGCAGAGAGAGTTCCTATCTTTCCTGTCTTTTCCTTTAAAGGAACCACTCAGCCATTTGACATAGTTTAAAGTGGCCCATACCTTATTCTCCATTGTATTCCTTATCTGAGTTTCATCAGTTTCTTTTTTATGTTCTATGATTTAGCTTTAAAAGTCTCATCATTTCAAATAAGATGATAAAAATTTAAGAAGTTCTCATTGAAAGAAGCACCTTTATTTCCTTTGATGATAACCTGTGTTTATTACTGTTTTCATAAATATTATTTTACTTAATGTGCATGGAATATTCTAAAGGCAAGTTCATCCACACAGTCCTCCTGTATGAACCACAGGCTCTTCTTTGATGTCACATGCTGGAAATGCTATAATCCCAGTGACCCTTGGACCGTGATGCAGGGTTTCACAACCAGAGAACAAATAAAGAAGCTTCCTGGGGAACTGTGGCATTGAACAAATATAATAATTGGAAAAAAATCACTAGAAAAGCTCAGCAGTATATATAACTGGAAGAAGAAAGAACTAGTAAACTTTTTTAAGAGAGAGGTAGAGAGAGAGAGAATCAATTGTACTTAGTTTTCCATGTGGCCTTTGCTCCTCTGAGTCTCTGTTGTGTACATGGTGCTGAGGTTTGAACTCAGGACCTCACGCACGCCAGGCAAGCGTCGTAAACAGCTGAATGCCAGAACTAGTAAATTTGAAGGGAAAGAATGCACATTCAGGCAGTTCAACAAAGCCAATAAGATGAACTTGATACTTAGAATTTCAACTTGGTACTTAGAATGAATCCCAAAGGAAAAGCAAAGAATTTGAGTATAAGGTTATGAAATATTACCTTTACATACTCTACCCTGCATACACTGAGGGTGATAGTCACTCACTCTTGAAGGTCGAGTATAAAAGTTAATGTTCTTTTTAGTCAAGAGATTCATCAATGAATGTTTTCCCTTTCATTATCCTAGCTATTTGGGACTTACAGTAGAAAGCAAGGTACACATCTGTGCTACAAGACTTTTATCTACAAAGGGTATAATGCTTTCATGACCAATGTCTTTGTTTGCACTATCACCATGATGATACAACATGGGCTGGCATCTTTTAGGGGTCACAGTGATTCCTTTACCGATAATAGCTTTAGACACACATAAGTGCAAAGTGACATCTTATGAGGTAAAGAACAGGTGGATCTGCTACATGGATTAACTGCTCCTCCACATTAAAGGGACCATTTCTAAGACCACTGCTATATGGAATAAAGCTTAACCAAGTTTATTAACTGAGAAATTTGGGAACTTTTGATGATTTCCTTGGATATTGTATTTTTAACATTACTAAGATCTCAAAACTTTCATAAATCTCCTGACTCCATGATCAGCAATTGTAATGCTTCCTCATTCCCAGCAGTTGAACATCTATCTGAGTCAGAGAGCTGCTGGCTATCCTATGATGAATTCTCCATTAGTAAGAAAGAAAAGACAGTGTTAATCAGACTTAAAGAAATGATGATATGAAGCATTTCAATGGCAGTAGATCTCACTAACCTCCTTCCTCTACCTTCTCCAAAATTCTCCATATCTAGCTACCCTAAAGTACTTACAGTTAAAAATTATTAATGCAAACATTTGGCATCTGTGACAATGGATTCAAAGCACAAGTAACTTATGTCAGACTATGTATTTTGATTGTGTTGGATATTATAAAATCACAGAAACTAGTACAAAGACAGAAATAATAGGGATTTAGAAAAGCAAAATGTAACCATTAGTAAAAGATAGTATTCAAGATTAAGGAGAGCAGTGGAGAGCTGCAGCAGTTTTGAGCCACCATGATATCCAAATGTGACACTTGAAAGCAGAACCATGTTTAAGAATTCAGTCATCAACATGGAGACACATATGCTATCACTACAAGGCATAGTGCTAGAGAGAGCAAGAAACTTAGGAAGAATTTGAGGAAAATGACTGTATAGCATGGAGTTGTTTAGATGACTAACAAGTGAGACCAAGAATTTTAGAGTCAGATGCTCTGGAAATCTCCTGAATAATAAGTTCTCTTTAGTTTACCAAATTCCTCAGGTAAGGAAAAAATTAAACTTTTACAGTGGTAAAATTTTACTCCCTTTACACCAATATGTCTGTTCTTCTGACAGAGACCTGCCTCTCAAGGGCTCTTAATGTCACTTGTCACTTAACAAAGTTCATATTATTGTGTTGGCTGAAAGTCATGTTCAATTTTCACAACCTCTTTATTAATAATCAGTGTGTATCTCAAGAGACATTCCTCATACCTGCTTTATAACAAAAAGCTAATGGCTTTTACATCCATTGCAAAAGCACATCATTTAGGAGAGAAAAAGCGATCTGATTGTTTCAACCAATTTAAATTAAATTGAAATGCTTTGATATGAAACCCTGTCTGAATGTGCTATGAAAGATTAAGGTACCTTGGCACTAAGTATGGGGATAGATTGAAGAAATGTCAGCTTACTCTCTGATTTTCATTCATCAGCTAAATTTCTAACTTTCATTTTTGCTTTTTAAACCTATATTTGCATGATTCATAAGATACATAGAATCCTGTAATTTTTTATAATGTTAAAACAATATTTTCACCTGATGTTGATAGTATTTGAAAGCATAACACAAAACTATAATAATAAAGATAATACTGCAATACAATAACAGAGTTACAGATGTTCTGCCATATATAAAATCTAGAGGCTTGATAACAGTAAAAATACCTTTATTTGGGAAATGCTCATTTCAATGTCAATATTAAAATCCTCTTTAATTTTCACTCCAATATTTATTGCCTTTTGTTTCTATCCAAGACTCATTAATCATTTTGAAAGTTCTGAAAAGTAGGAGGCAATACATTTTACCTGAGACTCTAATTGCTTTTTGTTTGTTTCTTATAAAATGCTGAAATAGTGATTAGTTAATTTGGTCATATCATTTGGCAATTGTAATAACCTGAAGTGTTAGAGTATAAATTTAGTGAAGATTATAATAGTAATATTTGTAATTACAACAATGACTTATTGAACTATATCTTAGGAATTATGCCAAGTACTTTATATTCATAAGTCTAATTTAATACTCTAAGTAACTGTAGGCTCTGTGTATAAACCAACTTGCTATACAGAAAACTGAGCTTATTAGAGGTTAGGCAACACATCTAAGTTTACACAAAAAAGTAGGGACCTAAAATCTAAACTCAGCTATCTTCTCTATACCTGTTCTTAACAATTATGTTGCACTACTTCCTAGTGAAATAATAGCACAGTCCCATGATGTAACATTAAAAAAAGATACCTGACAAATAATGTCACACATTTAAGTCCCTGTGTATATACCCTTACTAATTTTATTTACTAAGTAATTTAATTATTAGTTTGTACAGATAAATTATTTGTTCCTGCAGTTTTTTAAAATGAATTTCCATATCTGTGGTTGATATAACAATGCAGATCTAATTTGGTTTACTTTACACTACAAAAGCTGTTGTTCATAGAATTTGCACCCTAAGGTGAAATAAAGATCAAGAAGAATTTTGTTGAATATTTTACATTGAAATGTGATAGGGAGGAAAAAAAAACAATCGAAAAGACAAAAGGCAAGAGTACAAAATACTTCCTGCAGATCTGTCATGATGGAAAAAGAGATGATCCTAAATTCTTTCTATATTGCACTCCAAGGGAAAGATTAGGAGATTAAGGTTTTGAAAACAAAAAAAGCCAAACAAACAAGCAAAAGAGCATCAGTAAAATTGGCTAAAAAATAAAAATAGATTATATTAAAAAATGTTCTTTTTAGTTCTCATGAACATTTATTTCTTACTAAAATTCTTTAATCTGTATAATTTTATATTGTTGACGTATTTTAAGAATAATCTCTAATTTGTATGTTTATTATAAATAAAATAATATTTTAATGCAAACAATTACAGAATGCTCTAAAAATTACATATTTTGTTTAGGTAGAGGATATTTCAAAACATTTTTCAATTTTATTTAAGAATTAAAAAAGATGAATATACTTGCCTTTCTGTGAATGTAATTTTTCTTCAAATGTAATGATTCATGTTATAAAGATTTTATAATAGGAGGGAAATTGAATAATTTCAACTAGAATATTAAACTGTAAAAAATGTAGGAGATGCGTATATTTGCTATTACATTAAATCAAACTTATGTATTCAGTTCTTGCTATTCACTGTGGTTACATCAAGTTGCTTCAAACAATGAATTCATGAACACTGAATTATCATTCCTAGGAGAAATACGGGATTAGTTTCTTGTGAACTTCTGGCATAATGTTTTTCATCAACTTATCAATGCATAATATTTTATGCATGTGTGTATATGTTTCTTTTTAAAGATACATGTATTTAAAGATGTGTGTGTTCTATGAAATGCATTTTATATGGGAGGAGACTATAAAAGGATTTGACAAAAATAACAGAACATCAGTGGAATGTCTTGGAGGGTGAACAGCATTTTTACTAGTGTGGCTAGAAACCCAAAGACAATATTAATGATATTTTCTACAACAATCAGTAAGTTTGTATGCGTGTGTGTGCACAAAAGTGCGGGCGCATATGTGTACACAGAGAGGAAAGAGAGGAGAAATAGAGAAAGGGAGAAAAATAATTTTGTCTATTGATAAATATTAATGTAGAAAAATAAGCTAATTTTCTAGGACTAGTTTATAATTATGCATTCAATATGTTTTTTTTTTTTTAATTATGTGTTGGGACTGGAACAGTGGCTCAGCAGTTTCGGTGCTTTGCCTGGCAAGCACGAGGACCGGGGTTCAAACCCCAGCACCACATACATAACTAAGTGTTGGAGCAACTAAGGCCATGTGAAAAACTAAATAAAGTTCTTTCTCTCTTTCTATGTCTCTCTCACTATCCCTCTCTCTTTAAAAAAAAAAAACTTCTAAAAAAATTACTTGCTGATAATTTATTTGCTAATGAAAATGTGCTTATATTTGCTGTATTATGGACAGATTAATCATTAATTTGCCACTTTAATAATAACCTATTCAAAGAACTTTTATAGACAGGTGCATTCTGCCTGTTGGTTACTACTCTAAGAATTAGAAATACAGACAGGAAGAAAAGAGTAAAATACTGGTACACTGTGTAGCTTTACTAAGTATACTGAGAGCAAAACTTGTGTTGTATTAAACAGTATGTTGAGGAAACAAAATCTAAAATCTGGAAACGAGATCATTATATATAAGTGAAATTTCAAATAAATTATTCGGAAGTAACTTAGAGTGACTAAGGACTTTTGTTATAAGCCAGGGAAAGTTGCTGAGTTTATACATCCTAATATGTGATGCATTTAGTTAAAATTAAACAGACTGTTTGGCTAGAATAGAGTAAGCAAGAAAAATAACAGTACGAAATAAAGGCAGCATCAGACATTTACCTGACAGTACGGGCCACTATAGGAATATGTTTTTTTTTTTTCAAAAAATGAAAGAAGTTATTGGAGATAAGTAAAGCAAAGTATAATATGATGTGAAAGTCTGTTAAAATAATCCTGATGGCAGAAGACAATGACCTGTTGCAGGAGCAGTAACTAATCCCATAGACCCAATATATTCCAATTAAAGGCTCCAACATATTCTGTGCAATTTAACAAAGGGATTGGAATCACAAGTACATTTTGATTTAAAAAGGGAAAGGACTAAGACAGTGTCTGTTGAAGAATGGATTAAATTCTTGTTACCCAAATATCTAATAATGATATGAAAGGTGAGCAAATTAAGGCAGGAAGGTATAAGTGATAAGGGTATTTGATAAAACAAATTTTGATTTGCCTTTTCCTAGATAGGTGTTAATTTTATTATTGGTCTTTAAGGTACATGTACATTTGTATGTGCTATTATTAGATATTATTTTGCTAAAAACTAGATCAAGTACAATAAAATTTTGATGGTGAATAAAATAATTGTCTTTTAAAATAAGTTGGAATGGATTCCTGTGTTATCTCTCTAATACAGTTTCTTCTACCTTCATCTTTATATACTTATTAAGTTGGAGCAAAAGGCATAAACTTGTACTTAGGAAACTAGCAATTACAACTACTCTAGATATGCTAATATAAAATTATTTCATTTTGAATATTGTAAGCAAATCATGGAGAATTTGCCTCATTCCATTATTTTCAATTCTACACAATGCTTTTTTTTTTCTTCATTTTTTTTGTGGTCTGTTCTCACTTATACTATTTGTAAGTCTTAAAAGATGGAAGAGTTCTTTTCCTGTTGAGTTTGGTGACACTGCAAATAGATGAGTTCAAAAAGAATAAAGTATTTAAAATATATTATGTATATTTATTGATTAATAACTACTATAGTTTGTTAATCCGATATAATCATAATTATAACAGCTTCTACTCATTAGAACTATTTCTTTATGCCAGGTATTATTTTATATATATTGTATGTACACACACACACACACCATCATCATCATCGTCGTCATCGTCATCTCTTTTATTCTTGGGAATCATCATAAATATTTTGGCTTAATAGATAAATGACATATTAAATATTAAGGCTTTAGGAGTCCTGCCAGAAAATGCTCAGGACATGACCAGTAGGACCCCCATTCAGAGCATCCCTGCTCAGGACCAAACAGGGGAGTTTCCCCACTTGGAGGAGCCCCCCTACCTGACACCTTGTGTTCCTGTTGAAGATTGCTTAAGTCCCATGAGAAGATGCTCAGGACATGAATGATAGGACTCCCGTCTGGAGCAGCCCTGCTCATGACAAACCAGGGAAGTTTCCGCTCCCAGAGCAGCCCTGACCACCTGATGCTCTGTGTGCCTGTGGGGGCCTATTTGAGTCCTGCCTGAATGCACTCAGGACACAATAGTCAGGACTCTAGTTCAGAGCAGCCATGCTCAGGACCAACCATGAGTGGTTCCCCTCCTGGAGCATCATTACCTACCTGACTCCCCACATTCTGTTATTCAGTATTGCAACCTTGAGCCTGGAACCAAAAGGTATAGCAACATGAGGACCCAGGTGGAATAAGATTCTGGAAGAAGGTGATCACCAAAGAGTTGGTGGCTGATCTGACCCTTTGACTCACAAGGAAAAAAACACCTGAAGAACTGCCTACCTTCCCCTCAGGAAATCTCAGTTAAGAGATCCAGAAGAAGCTCTTCAAAAATTTAATCATCAAACAAGGAGAGTTTCACCTCAAACCCAAAACTCCCCTAAAAAGGAAGCTACAGATAGGGGTCAAAGAAAAACCTTGAAAATATTATCAATGATCTGATTACTAAAAGGAACAAGGAGCTCAAAGAAGATATAATGAAGGAACTGAGTGAGAAAAACTCTGGAAATGAAAAACTCTCTTATCAAAGAAATAGACATACTCAAAAAGGAAGTAAGAGAGGTAAAATCTGCAGTCAATGACATGAGAGGAACCATGGAAGAATTTAACAATAGACTAACTACTATAGAAAATGGAACCTCAGATCTTGAAGAAAGAGCTCCTGACAATGAGGGCAGGTTGAGAAAGCTAAAGCGCACAGATGACAAAAAAGAAAAAAAACCTCACAAAACATGAATGGTGTTTTAAAAATATCTGGAACTAAATGAGAAGAAACAATTTAAGAATAATTGGGATACAGGAAGAAATTGAAACACAAGCAAATGGAATACAGAACATTCTCAAGGAAATTGCTAAAGAAAATTTTGCCCATATAAAAACAGAGTCAGATATGCTCATCCAGGAAGCTTTCGGGACACCCAATAGTTCTAATCAAATGAGAAGCTCACCAATGCACATCATATTCAAAATGTACATCAGGGAAATTAAAGAAAGAATATTGAAAGTGGTAAGGGAGAAATGCCAAATCACATTGAGAGGCAAACCAATAAGAATCATATCTGACTTTTCAGTTCAGACTCTGGAAGCGAGAACACTACGGAATGAGATCTTTCAATGCCTGAATAAACACAGCATGCAGCCAAGAATTCTACACCCAGCAAAACTCAGTTTCAAATTTGAGGGGGAATAAGAACTTTTCATGATAATAACAAATTTTCAGCATTTGTGAACAGAAATCAGATTTACAAAGACTCCTCAAAGATAAACTCCAGATAGAAGAACAATCTAAGATTCCTCAAAACCCACAAACAGAGGAAATTTAATAAAGGACATGCTACCAATAGACAAATAAGACAGCACAGATCTTAATAATAAAACACGATGAATATGAACCACAACCACATAACAATTCTAATACTAAATGTGAATGGTCTCAGTGCACCAATCAAAAGACACAGACTAGCAGATTTGTTCAAAAACCAAAATCCACAATATGCTCAATACGCTGTTTACAAGAAATGCACCTTACAAAAAATGACACCCACAAATTAAGGGTGAAAGGATGGAAAAAAATCTACCAGGCATACAGCCCAAGAAAGCAAGCGGGAGTTGCAATTCTTACATCCAAAAAAAGTGGATTTTAAATATAAATTAAAAAGAAGATCACTACATCCTAGTAAAGTGAATGATACAGTATGAGGAAATAACCATTGTAAATATATATCTTCAAACACCAATGCCCCCAACTTTGTGGAAAAATTACTCCAAGATATAAAACCACCTGTGTACCTAAATACAATAGTACCAGGAGACTTTAACTTTCCTCTGTCACCAATAGAGAGATCATCAAAGCAAAAAAGCAATAAAGAGATCTCCAGTCTAAACAATACCATAAAGCAAATATACTTAGCAGACATCTACAGAATATTCCACCCCAAAGCATATCTTCTTCTCAGCAGAACATGGATCCTTCTCCAAAATACATCATATGCTAGATTACAAAGGAAATCTCAGCAAATATAAAAAAGTAGTTATTATTCCATGTATCCTATCAGACCATGATACCATAACCCTAATAATTATTAGCAAAAGCCATGGAACAAGAGGAACAAAATGCACATATACATGGAGATCGAATAACACCCTATTAAATGAAGAATGGATCCAAGAAGACATGAGAACAGTAAGGAATTCATGGAAGAGAATGAGAATGAAGACACAACATACCAAAACCTCTGGGGCAGCATGAAAGCATTCTTAAGAGGGAAAATTTACTGCACTGAGTGTCCACAGTAAGAATCAGAAGAGATCTTTAACAAATAAGTTTATGCTCCAACTCAAATCTCTACAAAAGGAAGAACAATATAATCCCAAAGCCAGCAGAAGATAGGAAATAGGAATCAAAGTAAATCAACAAAATCACTAATGAAAAGGGGGTGATCACCACCAAACCCCTTGAAATAAAAAAGAATATCAGAATATATTTTGAAAAACTAGGCCCTTCTAATCAGATAATCTGTATGACATGGACACATTTTTAGACACATACAGTATCCCCAAATTGACACAGGATGAAATGGAATTCCTAAGCATCCCAATAACAGGCACTGAAATCCATACAACAATTAAAAGTCTTCAAAAAAGAAAAGCCCAACGGATTCTCTCAGGGTTTTCTTCTATGAAGGAAAGCTAGCACCTCTCCTTATGAAGCTATTCCAAGAAATTGAAAAAGAGTGAACTCTCCCAAACACTTTTTATAAAGAAATCGTAACTCTGATACCAGAAACCAACAAAGACATATCAAAAAAAGAAAACTACAGACCAATATCCCTCATGAATATGTATGCAAAAATCCTTAATAAGTTTCTTGAAAACTGCATTCAAAAACACATCAAAAAATATTTCATCATGATCAGTGGGCTTCATTCCAGTTATGTAAGGCTGGTTCATCATAAGCAAATCTATAAATGTAATTCATCACTTAAACAGAATTAAGGACAAAATCCATAGGATCATCTCCATAGATGCAGAAAAGGCCTTTGATAAAATCCAGCACCCATTTATTTCAGAACTCTAGAGAAAATAGAAATAGAAAGAACTTAACTTTGTAAAGGCCATACATGCCAAACCCTCAGCTAGTATAATACTAAATGAAGAAAGGTTTAGTACATTTCCACCAAACTGGGGAACAAGACAAGCCTGCCAGCTTTCACCACTTTTATTCAATATAGTCCTTGAGACCATGGCTGGAGCAATCAGGCAAGAGGAAGAAATCAAATGGATAAGAATAGGAAGGGAGGAAGTCAAACTATCCCTTTTTGCTGATGGCATGATCTATATCTGGAAGATCAAAAAAACTCCACCAGAAAACTGCTAGAGCTAATAAACAAATTTGGCAATGTAGCAGGCTATAAGATCAACACACATACATCAATAACTTTCCTGTATGCCAACAATATTAGGACAGAAGGAGAAATTAGGAGATCGGTCCCATTCACAATATCCTCTAAATTAATACAATACTTGGGGAATTAATCTAATAAGAGAAGTGAAAGACCTCTACAAGGAAAATCATCGAACATTGAAAACCAAAATTGCAGAAGACCTAAGAAGATGGAAAGGTGTTCCGTTGTTGGGTCTGCCCTTCACTCCGTTTCAACAGCTGCCCTAGAGCGATCTTGTTACTATCTCCATAAGTTCCTTCCAGAAGGGCTGCTAGGTCCTGCTTTGTTATGCAGAGTTAGAGTGGGTTGGAAGATGCTGCTACCTAGTTGTTTGTCTGTACTTGAAATCTGCATAACCCCTGGCAACTCCCTTAGAACGATTATTGATTCCTTGGCTGTCTCCCCTCCTCCATATATAAAAACCCATGTGCCTTGATAATAAACGGATTCTGAGCTGCCATCAGCTGCGTGTGGTTGCCTCGTTTCCCCGGCTGGGAGGGAAGGGGTCCCCGGACGAGGGGGGACCCGGGTTCCAGCTATCGGCACTCACCCTCCTCCTGATCGGCTCCCGGGGGGGACAATACAGCCCCCCAACATTCCGTGATCTTGGTTAGGCAAAATTAAAATAATTAAAATGGCCATTTGGCCAAAAGCACTATGGAGATTCAGTGCAATCCCCATTAAGATTCCAATGTCATTCTTTGGAGATTTAGATAAATCAATTCTCAAATTCATAGGCAGCAACAAGAAACCCAGGATAGCCAAAACATTACTAAGCAAGAAAGAAGAAAGAGGTGGTTTTACAATACAATATGTAAAATTATACTATAGAACTATAGTATTAAAAACAGCATGGTACTGGTATTAAAATAGGAAATAAGACCAATAGAATAGAATAGAAGACTCTGAGATAAATCCATAAATCTTTAAACATCTGATCTTTGGCAAAGGGGTCAAAATATAACATGGAGGAGAGACAGCCTATTCAACAAATGGTGCTGGATAAAGTGGACTGCCACTTGCAGAAAATTGAGATTAGATCCTTGTCTCTCACCTTGCACAAAAATCAAATCTAAATGGATCAAGGAATTAGGAATTAAACTATCTACCATACCACTGCTAGAAGAAAAATTAGGACCAACACTCCAGCATATAGGAGTAGGCAATGACTTCATCAACAAGAGTCCTAAAGTGAAAGAATTTGAGTCAAAAATCAATGAGTGGGATGCCATTAACTGAAATTTTCTGTACAGCTGAGAAAATAGTCAAAACAGTCAAGAGACAACATACAGAATGGGAGAGAATCATGGCCTGTGATCCCTCTGACAGGGGACTAATATCCAAAATTTACAAAAACTCAAAAAACTCAATAACAAAAACATAAACAATCCAATCAATAAATGGGCCAGTGACCTAAACAGAAACTTCCTGACATAGGACATTGAGTAATCCAATGAATACATGAGAAAGTGTTCTAAATCACTGGCAATCAGAGAAATGCAAATCAAGACTACATTAAGATTTCACCTCACTCCAGTCAGACTGGCAAAGATGAAGAATACAATTAATGACAAATGCTGGAGGGGGTGTGGGGAGATAGGAACTCTAGCACATTGTTGGTGGAATCGCAGACTGGTCCAGCCACTCTGGAAAGCAATGTGGAAAATCTTAAAAAAAGTAGGGTTGGATCCACCATATGACCCAGTTATCCATGTTCTGGGTCCCTCATTCCCAGAGGAGTTAGAATCAGCACATTACAACGACACAGCAAAATCCATGTTCATTGCAGCTCAATTTACAATAGCTAAATTATTGAACCAACCCGGATGCCCCTCACTGGATGAATGGATCCAAATGCTCTGGTATATATATACAATGGAGTTCTACTCAGCTATTAGAAGCAATGATATTCCATCTATTGCGGTCCATGGATTGCAATGGAAGAAATCATACTGAGTGAAGTTAGCCAAAACCAGAGAGTCAAGGGCCAAATGGTGTCCCTCATTTGTGGAGGCAGGTCCTAAACCCAAGTTTGGGAGTAAGATAGACAAATTCATGTATTAGAACCATAGAACAAAAATGTAAAATGCTAATATTCATGAGATATTGTTGCAAGATACTTCATAAGATATTTCAACAAGCTATGCTGCATAACTGTACAAAAATGTAAATGTTTAAACGTATTGCCAAATATTTTGAAGAATAACAACAGATGATAAGAAGAGAGGAGAAGGGGTAATGTTGGAACTCAAATAAAGCAATGTGCATTCCAAGCAGTTATAAAAGTCACTGTATATACTATAGACATATATATAAAAATATTCTTTATAGGTATAAGAATTTTATATCTTGTCTTTGAGTTTTTTAGGAACAATATAGGACATAGAAGAAAGGCAAGGGTTTGGGAGGAAGGAGGTAGAGGGGTGCAGGGTTAGATACTGAACAAACTGCATTGTTGATCTGTGTGCATCTAGGAATATATGACAACTAAACCTATCATTATGCAAAAATATAATGAACTAATAAGAAAAATAAATTGAGAAAAATAGAATAGTGCCCCTAATAAGAATTAGAATCACCTTTTCATACTTGGATAACATCATTTGACCACAGTATATAATCCTTTTTCTATACTGGTAGGTTTTATGCAGCAGTGTTTTCATTATTCCTCATATATTTTTGTGAAATTTTTTAAAAAATTAATGCTTTATATTTCAAAATATCACAATAATATACTCATATGAGGGAATATCTGAATTTTAAAAACTTAAACATTTTTCAAGGTATTTTGTATAATAAAGCTGTTAAGAAGCCTGTGCACCTGCTACCAGTAATTTGCAGTTATCCATTGCTTGAAAGTCTGCAAAAAAACCCAAAAAGCAAGGCTTGTTATCAAAATTGAACACAAAATAGAATTCAAGTTGTTACTTTCTTTGAGGAGCCATCTGGTTTACAATGATTTTTCTGCAACTGAGTGTAAGTAAAAGAAATGAAACCGAGAAAAATTGTCTATTCAGTTTTATAACATATCTTTATAATTTCAAACAATGGAATACATATATAAAATTATTAACTCTACCCATCACACAGAAGATTGTTCAAATGTTACACAACTCATTTAAAATTTTTATTATTAAGGCTTGTAGACCATAGATACAATGTTATAATTAATAGATTTTTCTTTCCCAATTCCCTGGTTATGTATAGAAAAGCAGATTGTTCCACAAGTTTGCATTTTTCACGAGGTAATTGCAATAAGAACTGAAAATTCAATAATCATCCAGAAAAATAGCATCGTAAAAATGGTATAATTGGTGGAGGAGGCAAGAATGGTGACCAACTATCTGGTGTCTGGTTTAATCTCATTGTACTTTCCTTTTTGCTATCGGATGATCATAATAATGTAGAGTACATGATAGAGTTGGTATGTGAATTGAATAAAATAACAATTTAATGCAACATTTAAACTAAAATTTAAAGTACATAACATATTCAGTATATGTACATTTTTAAATGAGAAGAAAAATAATAAATGGGTGCTTGCTGATTTTCTTATTGATGACATAAAGACTTACAGTTTCAATAAATTTATATTGAAATAAGCATGCATAAACTATTTCATTTTATTTTCCAATGCAGAATTTACTTGAACCTATATGCTAGTATATGTAGTATTCTACAGATCATTTGATTAGTATAAATGGTTTATAAATGATTAAATTGACTTAAAATTTAACTAGTAATTACATTGTTATGAATTCTGTTCATGCCACCTTTAACCTTTGTGTACACTGTAATGAATTTAGGCCAGAGCTGCAAATGTCAACTGCATATAAGCGCAGGGAGACGGCAGATATTGACACAGTAGAGATACAATGACCCTGAATCAACTGATACAGGAAGACAGCAACAGACAAGCAGGTGATTCCAGCACACTAATAATTTGGATCCCTGAAAGAGTCAATATTGCCTGCAATTCAGTTTGCCCCAAGCATAAAAGTAATAGATGGATAAACAAAATTCACTTCTACTTGTCACCAAAGGAAACAAATATATTGTAAATCTAAATTTCTAAATCACAGGGACAGCTTTTAAGACCAAATTCCAAAAGTATCTTTCACGGTTATTCTACTCCTATTACTTGTCTGAATTCTCCCAACTCGAACAATGCATTTTGCAATCTTCTTCCAATACATTTGGCTTGATTTTATTATTTGGAAATGGGGGATGACATCCAAGTATCACACTATTTTTTTGGTCTCCATACCTTTCCTTACAAGGATAATCTATTATTGTCCATCATGTCCATAATAACTTTTATGTAGATAATTCCAAAAATCAATGTATCTGCTCAAACTACTTTTCTCAATTAAAAATTATGTATTCAGTTATTTTCCTTTTACACTTAGAGATTACAAAAGAACCTCAAGGTAAACATGTCTATGATGAAACATAAAATCTCCCTTCCATACCATAGCACTCCAGATTATACAGTATTACAGCTGTGCTCATTACGGTACCATCAACACTGCTTGAGAGATATGTTGGTAAAGGCATAATCACTCCAAGCATGGATGTTACTTATTCTTTTAACTCCTTTACCTTTACCTTCACTTATCTGCCTTGCTAGCTTCCCAATATCTATTGTCTATTCTTAGTTCTGTATTCATCTGATATCACCATAACCTGAACTAATTAGACATAATGATGTCGCTGAAGAATCTCAAATTATCTCAGTAATTCAGTCATATCCGCTTTTTTCTTTTTTTATTGGTTAAACATAGTCTTACATGTTGGAGGGAATTGTTATATATTCATACATACACAGCTATTGACAAGTAATTTATCTGGATCCCAGTCCAGGATCTCCTCCCTTCATCCATTCCCTGATCTCATGTCTCCTCTGTAGTACTCGCAAATTATACATAGAAATGAGCATATACATGCATATCAATTATTGAAAGTTCTATGTTTATATGCCTGTCTGCATATATTTTGTTTTCTCATGGGAGTCCAGTGTACCTCGCTTTGCTTCCTCCCTACCTCCTTCTCCCCACCCATCTTCACAACTGTGGTTTCCCCAGCTTGTATGTTACTTCAACTTTGGTGGGTTTATTAATTAAACTTAGCTAACATTTATTCTATTTCAGGTTTTCTCTAGCTTCTACATATGAGAGAAACCATTTGGCCTTCAAGTCTCTGTGCTTGGGATACTACACTTAGCCTGATTTTTTTTCCATTTCCATCCATATAGCTGCAAAAAATCATGATATGATTCTTTCTAACAGCAGTGTAGAACTCATTGTATCTATATCTATAACCATATATAGAGATATAGGTATAAATTACAGTTTTTGGATCCCTTCATCCAGTGAGGGGCATCTGGGTTGATTCCATAGTTTATCTATTGTAAATTGGGCTACTATAAATATTTGAGTAACTATGCCTTTATCATATAACAATTGTAACTCTTCTGGGGAAATACCCAAGAGTAGGATACCTAGGTCATCAGGTAGTTCTATCCCTAGATTTTTGAGGAGTCTCTAAACTGCTCTCCAGAGTAGCTGTACAAGTTTTCAGGCACACTAATAGTGTGGTAGTGTTCCTTTCTCCCCACAACCCCTCTAGCATCTGTTATTGTTTGTATTCTTCATTTTTGAAATTCGGACTGGAGTGAAGCGGAATCTCAGTGTATTTTGATTTGCATTTCTCTGGTTGCTAGTGATG
>PVKS010006051.1:0-80916 GCA_004027875.1 Aplodontia rufa
GTTTGTAACTTCCTCTGGAGCAGAGGAGCTTTGAGCTGTGCTTATTTTTCTTACAAGGGTTTGAGTTACGGGATGATTCTTTACCCCAGAAAGAACACCCTGCACAAAAGGTGTTATTTCTGAATTCTTTGTTAAAACTCGTGAAATTACTGTCTGGCTTGTCAAAAAAAATTTTTTAATTAATTAAATATTTTGTGACCTCCCACTGAGTATAAAACTGACAAGAGTTTTCAAGGCCAGACCAAGCTACAGAACTTTGAATAAAATGGCTTCCTAGATTTTCTCAGGTATATGCCTCTTCTGTCCCTGCAACAAAAGTAACAATAATTACCAACATTTATGGAGCCATAGCCTGTGGTGAGGGCTTTAGGCCGCATCACAAGCCCTAACAGAGGCAATGACTTAAACTGTTGTGTAGAAAGACTTTTTAGTTGCTCTCATTAGGAGTGCAGAATTATTAGGGAGGTGTCAGTCTACATGGAGCAGGGAAGATTCTACCACCTTAGAACTACCCTCAGCACAATCCTGAGCAAGCTCCAGCTGTGCACTCAGTAAGCACCTCTTAATTGATGGGGAATTAAAAGTAATTCCTGAACAAAGGTTTACAGATTAAACCGGGAACATAAAGTCACCAGACTTTCTACCTATTGACAGTGGTAGCCATCTTGGGGTGACAGGACTTCCAGGGCACTCACTACATCTGCACTTTACCTGCTGGTTTTAGGGCTAGGCCATTATCAAAGATTTCGACCACTGACATTTTCCTGCTAGTAGCTCTAATTGAACATATCCATCCTTAAGGAAGTACTGTGTTCAGATAAATTACAATTTGAGATAAAATGTGATTCCCATTTTTACAAGCTCAGAGTAATCCTGTACTCATCCCTAAATGAAAAACACCCCCACCTGGATGAGGGGCATTTATCAAAGGCTGCAAAAGAGGGCGTTTGAGGTGTGTGAGGCTTAATAAATTTTTAAGAACTTCAAAATGTTCAACATCAAAATACAATCCAGGTCTTTCCCATCACTCTCTGGCAGATTTATGATAATGGGACTATAACAAGACAGCACTCAGTGTTCAGAGTAAATGACTCCTCAGTTGAAAAGAAAGAGGGCTGGGTATTTATCCTCATCATCCATAAAGCATCCAGATAAGAGCCAGCCCTTCCTCCCTCCTTCCCTCCCTCCCTCCCTCCCTTCCTTCCAACAGAAAATATTCCATAGGAAAAATAATCCCCATCAAAGCTGTTTCTTAGGCCTAGCAGCTTTTAAGAAAGGTGCTGTCAGCTTTATAACCTTGTTTCTCCCTCTGAGGTCTACTTTCCTTGTGCTCCCAGAAACCTGATTCTCTTTAGAGCACACAGCAAGACCCCTCGTTGGGGCAGGGGTGGCAGTCAGGTGGACAGGGCTAGTTCTGACCAGCAAAGAGCTGCAAAAGGAAGGGGTCATGCAACTCGTGGCCTGAAACACAGAGCCACTGGCTGAGATCCCCCAGTGTTCTCTGGCCCCAGCAACCCAGGAGGCTGGGGTGGAGATGCTATGGCTGTAGGTAGAGAAGTTTCTGTCTGCCCCTCTCCATCCCTGGCAGCAAGATAGTTTGTGGAAGAATCACCCTTAGTTGTATTCTATTGATGTTGGAGGAGTTGTCCCTGTCTCTTAATCTAGTCTAGCCCCTTGAACTTTTCCTCCCAATGCTGTGTCTTACACTGCCTCACATTGTATGCAAAAGTATTTAAAGTGTGGCCTGAAGGCTGATCCATTCCTTTATTATTTTTCTTTGGCCTTGTTAGAAGCTTGCAGAGTTACAGGGAGCCCTGTTCTGTGAATAAGAGACCATCTAGTGGTAAAACTGAACAGCCAAGTGCTCATGACACCTTACAGGAGATTATGAATCAACTAGATGTGTATGGATCTATGTAGAGATTTATTTTAAGTGGTTCATACGATGATGGAGGCTGGCAGGTCTAAATCTGCAGAGTAGGCCAGCAGGCTGAAGCCCCTGTAAAGAGCTGCAGCTTCCAGGATGCTGGAAGAATTTCTTGTTTGAGAGATTAGCCTTTTTCTAGTAAGGCCTTTAACTGAGTGAATGAAGCTCACACATATTACGAAGGGTCATCTGCTTAACTCAAGAGTATATTGATTTAAATATTAACCTTATCTAAAAAATACCTTTACAGAAACTTCTAAAATAATGTCTGACCAAATATCTAGATACTGAGCCAAGAAGATAAACAAAATTAACTTTCACAGGAAATCATATTTTATTTTGGGTTAAGGTGATTCCATACATAAAGGCACCTGCTTCTACGTCACACTAGTCCATCTAAAAAATCCTGCAAAAATCCACCTGTCTTTCAAAGGAAAAGGAAGACAATAAGGTATTGCTATTCCTTGACCACTCTGAGCTGTGCCCTAATCTGAGTTTGTTCTCAGCTTTATTTACAACTCTTACAAACCACACCATATTTTCAAATTCTCTAGATCAATATAATAAAAAACAAATGTAGATATTTTTGAGGAATGGAGAAAAGGGAAAATTTGAGTCTTTCTAGTATTAAAGAGGTTCTTAGCCGTATGTCGCCTTATACTTCAACAAATTTGTATTTTCCTTTCATTTAAAATGTTTGTGTTTAAAGGCTTTTCCAGCCCCATGCCAGGGACAGCCGAGGGATAGGAGAATTGCTCCCTTTGCCCAGTCATTTGTTACAGTTCAAGTGCGGGCTGAAGAAACAAATAACAATGCGTGATAAGACACAATCATAAAAGGGTGCTGCTGCCAGGAAGTGAGGAATAAAGGAGACACCAAATATAAACATGGTTGGCTGTGTGTGAAATTTCTTCCATTCATTCTCCCAGGTCTCCCTCCACTCTCTCCCTTATCCTTCTCTGTGTTCTGGGACATTGGCCTTTGAAGGGATCTCTGGCTTTCGTGTGTGTTCAGTCAATAGAGAAATGGAAATGAGAGGAGGTCTAGGTTTTTATTTTGAGGCTCCACAGTAGAAAGGTCACATTAGACCAGATGTTTCCTTCTGCCCAGGGGTTTCATTCCTGGCCCCACAGCTTGTCCCCGAGATCTAGAATGGGTGGAAACAGCTTCTTGATGTTGCGATTCCTAGGGTTCTGCTCTTCTTTAGTGGAGGACTTGACAACAGCAACGTCAGCAAAAGCTCTCCTAATTATCAATTTGAATAAGCTACTGGCTGCCTGGTGGAACCAAGTAATAAGTTCTTCAGCACATGCTGTTTTGCTTTTCTGTTTTTGAATCATTGGAATTAAAAAAGAAAACCCTTCCTAAACTACGACAGTTCTGCCAGTCGTGATGGCATGTGCCCATAATCCCAGCATCTATCTCAGAAGGATCACAAGGTTGAGGCCAGTCTGGGTAGTTTAGCAAAACCCTGTCTGAAAACAAACAATGAAAAAGGCTGGGGGATGTTTATGAATGGTGAAGTACCCACCCTCAGTCTAATTCATACTACTGAAATCAATCATTGTAAAAAATAAAAATAAAAACACCTGGGGATGCAGCTCAGTAGTAGAGCATCCTGGGTTCAATCCCCCAATTCCCAGTACTGTAAAAAAATAAAAAGAACAAAAAAAATCTAAGACACTTCTTAGTTTTTTACATAACTGAATAAGTATTTTCTGATGTGTCTCAGTAATCTTTATATACCCTTCATAAATCCATGTAATAATTTTCTTTTTTTATTAGAAATATATAGAGATACAATTGAGGGGAAAACATTATCAAACCAACAGTAATCAATGTATATGTACTTTGTTATCCAGGGGTAATGCCAAAACATGGATGACCACCTTGGGTTTCAGCTGTTGCAGTTTCCCCCAGAAGAACTCATGCGTTAAATGGGTATCTCGTGGAGGAAAGACCTCGGCTTCTGGGATGGAATAATCTTCTTCATAAGTCTAAAGCCCAATCCTCACATTATCATGTTAAGAGAATTATATGATAGTATTTCCCTTTCTCCTATTTTCAAGGAAATGCAATGATGAACTCAGTGATTATTCTCAATAAGTAGTTGAACTGAGCACGTAATTAACAATTATTTCTCTGCTCTTTGAAAGAATTTTTGAAACTAGTTTTCATACTATTTTTGTCATTTTTTTTCACTGTTTTCAATGTGGGAAGTCATCTAAATCCTTTTCAGAATCATAAGAAAATATAGCCTAATTAATAAACATTTTGATATAAAAACCAGGCCTGGATCAGCAGGAAGACTGCAGGAAAGGGCCAAGAAACTTAATCCCACAAGGACAATAAGAGGCCAAGAGCCAGGAGGAACATGGGACCCCACCTCACAGCTCCTGGGTCCAGGTACCAAGTCCATATCCAGCCCCTTCCTTCCTCCCCTGGAGACACCCGCAGCATGGTACTAGGTTCTGCTTCTTCAGTTCCCTCTGGAGTATAACAGACATCGCAAACTTACTCTTGGTGTGGGGCGCCCGTCTTGGTCAGCAAGGTCAGCACAAAGAACATGAAAATCACGAATACTGCAAGGCCAACCCAAAATCCAATCACAATGGAATCTGTAAGACAGTTAATACCGGGGTTGGTATTTCACAGGAGTCTGAAACATCAACACTCAAGGAACAGGAGTTATCTGGAGACACCTTAGTACATGAGACAAGAGAGGAAGTCAACAATCTCAACACAGAGTGTAAAAGAAAATGAAGAAGCTGTGGCCTCCAAGTTTCCATCTTGGATAACTTGCAGAGACTCAGGCCTGTGGAAGCTCAGTTTCCACATCTCAGTGAAGAACCCAGGACAAAAGACAGGTTATCTAGAGTCTACTGTCTTGAGTTACAAAATACACTTGTTTGTAGAGACTATGACAAGGACTTCAAAATGAAACGATTCCAACCCAACCAATGTATATTTTTACTTATATTCATGCTGGAATAATTCAGGTCCCTGTCATTTCTTGAAAAGAACAAACAAATGGCCTCCTGAGTGCTCTGTTTTCTGTCTTTCCTAGTGCTTCATCTCTGTACAAACCTGCTTCATCACAGCTCTGATGATCCAGCTTTTTTAGGAAGGACCCTTCAACAAAACTGGACCTGACCCATGTTTACAGACTGAAAGGGTCTCCATAAGTAGAGTACTTCATACTATGGCTGGCATCAGAGAAGGCACCTATCCTATAGGTGCTGCTGCCATTAGCATTACCATCCTCGCCTCCCAGTTTACCCCACTTTCAATCCTATTTGTTTCCAAATGAACTAGGAGACCCTGTGCCTCTGTACTTACTTTATCTCTTACCCAAAGCTCCTCACCCCCACACCTGTAGAGCTACTGCTGCATGGATGGAACAAGTTTTGCCAACCTGGAGCTGATGAACGACTATCCTTTCAAGTTCATCCTTGATGCCATCCCCTTCACAAAGCCTCGACTCATTTCCCTATTTGATGAGCTTTCTCTCTCCTTTGAAGCCCATGAAATTTTTTTCTTTGTTCTTTAAACAGGCCTTTCCTTGATCCTACCTTGAATCTAAGTCACAAGTGGATACAGTCCCTGACTTAATCTTTCAACTTGATGTGAAATCAATGTGCATTTAGTACAAGCATATATTGAATTTGATATTTTCTCAGGCTAGTTATATGCTGTATGATATTCTCTCACAATATTTTCAATTTATGATGGGTTGATAAGGATGGAATCCCATCACAAGTGAGATTATCCATATATAATTTTGGGACACACTGATTAGACACGATTGTCTACAGAACCTGGCATATACATACTACGGTCTCAAATCTGAAGGGCAACAGAGTTGAGTTATTCTGCATTTTCTTTTCTTCTTTTTTTTTTTTTTTGTGTGTGTGTGTACTGATAATTGAACTGAGGGGTGCTTAACCACTTAGGTAACATCCCCCAGCCCTTTTCATTTTTGAGATAGGGTCTCATTAAGTTGCTTAGAGCCTCAATTCATAACTGAGGGTGGCTTTGAACTTGCAATCCTCCTGCCTCAGCCTCCTAAGCCACTGGGATTGCAGATATGTACCACCATGCCTGGCTCATTCTGCGTTTTCTGGTCTAACTAAAGAGTTTACCTATGTGGGAATACAGTGTAAATGATAGCCAAAAAAAAAAAAAAAAGATTGTAGATTATTATATGCTAAATGTGCTAAAATAAAATGAATTATTCTAATTAAATTATACACATGTAGCATTTTTTCTACAATGAAAAAATCAGGTTAACAATTTACTCTGCATAATTCACACCTTCCTACTATATATGTACTACCTAGAGGTTAACAATGTTTATTCAGCACTCTGGATGCAAACTAATAAATTATTCTTCCTAGAGTCTTAACTGTAAGTGCATCAGAAATAACAATTTCTTTAGACTTTGCTTTTTAATATAGTGGAGATGAGGCACAGAAAAAGACATCAGAAAAAGTACGAAAACACATGTACCCCATGTACTCAAGTGCAATAGCATGGAATGATAAAGTCTCTACTGTCTGAGCATGGGCTGTGTAGAAGTACTTTATAGAAAACATTTATACACTGTGTACTTGACAAGCAGCTGCACAAAAAAAAATCCTAAAATCATACACTAATGCTATATTGAAGTTCTGAATTTATAATTTAGTCTTCTCATAGTGATTAACATTTTTTAAAAATCTGTCACTAAGAAGATGTAGCCATGAGGACAGCTTTCACACTGTGGATGGTGCGCTGATCCCCAGCAGGCTTCCACTTCCCTAGCCAAGGGGTAGGTAGAGATGGAGGAGCAGGTGCCTTTAACCTGGTCTAGCCTCCTCCCCCTCCCCTCTGTGCCTCAGGGAGCCAATCAAAAAACAGTAATATTGTGGGGGCAGGGAGCTCACAGTCCTTAGAGAAGTCAGAGGGTGTGGGCTGGGGGTGAGCAGTGGGGAAAAGGAGACTCATGGTTAAATTGGGGAAATTCCTCTGATCCAACAGCATTTCCAAATGTTTCCTTGATAATGTGGCATCCGTGTTTTCCATGACAGTATTCTTTAGCTCTGCTTGATCACATTCCTCTTCAAACAAAATTCTGCTTTTCCAAATTATTTGCACTCATTTTCCCTCAACCTCATGTTCTGCCACATGACCCCACCCCAGGGCACTTTCTCACCCTAAGCTCCCAACAGGGAACACTGGAGATCCTCATCTCATCCCAGGAAAGCCCAAATTCTCTTGTTCTATTTAAATGCCAATTTTCAGCCAGAGGTTCAGGTCTTCCCAAAAGCACCTCCTGTTAGGAAGTCAGAACAGTCGTGAACCCAGAGTGAGATTCCAGTGAGGCCACATGGCTAACAAAATCAGCAGACGCATTCCAAAGGGTCCTACCAGAGCCACGCCACCACATACCGGGTTATCTAGACACCAAGCTACTTGGAGATTAACTAGAATAAGGAGGCAGAATAAATTGCCCAGGGGAATTCCAAATGGAATGTGTCATAATAAAATATTCCCCTTTATCACGATTAATTCCATTTGTATGTATAATTATAAGGCATTAATCAAATAATAATAATAATAATAGGGATAGCAGTAGAGTAGAGCAAGCTGATCAGTAGAGGAAAAGGGAAAGTGAATGAGACTGACCAAATTATGTCTTGTACATGTACAAATATGGCATAATGAATCCCACTATTATATATAATTATACTATACCAATAACATTTTTTAAAAACTTAAAAAAATTAAATAAATAAAATAAAATACCTCCTCTTAACCTGACTTTTAACCTGAACTAAGAGAGCTGAAAGCAGACATGATTTTTTTTCTTCACTCTAAGGTAAGGGTAATCACCCTATCCCACTGCACCCCTCTTTCCCACCTCCTAGGCATAAATTATGGTCTTTTCATTTTATGGTTGCATGAAAAATAAGGGTGCATACACACTATTTCAAAGAGGGGGTTCAGGACACCAAAGCCAACACTGTCCTTACACATTTTTGTCTCCTAAGATGTTAGGGTCAGTTTTATGATGAGTTCCAGGCATGGAGTCAACAAGGATGTGCTCACGTTTGTCCCAATGACACATTTTATTCTAAGCCTTCATAGGTGTGAGCTCTGTATCTTACCCTAAAGATCTGACTTCCTGCTGCTTCATCCATGCATGTATCTGGCATCATCTGCAAGTTGGAATGTGAAAAATGTATTGAATTTTCCTACCTCTCATGGCTTAGAATTAAAGGGTATCTTCAGTTTTTAGCATAATGGATTCCCTGAAACATAAGCTTCTTCTATTCAGAAGCTTTTGCTTCTGCTTCTCTAAGAACACACTGCCTTATCCAGTCAAACCCTTCATAAATGATCCATTCTCTCCCTCTCTTTACAGCAAACTCATGAGATTTGTCTGTGTGTACTCTTTCCCATTCTTCTCATTTCTCTCTTGAATTTATTCCATCAGCCTATCACCCCCACTACTCCACTAAAACTGCTTTTAATATCATTGCCAGGGGACTGGAGCGGTGGTTCAATGGTTATGGCACTCGCCTGGCACAAACAAGAATGCAGGTTCAAACCCCAGCACCACATGCACAACAAAGTATCAGAGCAACGAAAGCCACATGGAAAAGTAAATAAAATTGATTCTCTCTTTCTCTCCCCCCCACTGTCCCTCTCTCTTTAAAAACAAAAAATCATTGCCAGTAGTTCCCATATTGTAAATGCAATGGCTGCACCTTATTCCTGACCAAAGGTAGCATTTGACAGAGACTGTTATCTCAGCCAGCTTCAGCTAACCGCAGCTGCCCAATCTTCTTCCTCTGTCTGCACATTCTTCTCAGGCTCTTTTGCTACTTCTTTCTCAACTGCCCAACTTCTAAACATTACTGTACCCTGGGCTGAGCTCTTGGACCACACCAGTTTTCTACTTAGCTACTCCCTCACCCAGGTTCTTGGCTTTGAATACATTTTCATTCTGATGACTCTCAAACTTATACCTTCACCTCACCTTCCCCCTACCCCATGTCTTCTTGGGTGTCTGATAGGTGTCTTAATTTATCAGATCCAAACCTCAGATCCTGAAGTTGCTCTCTGAAACCCGTATCTACCTTACTCTCACACCTCTCAATTAACATCAATTTCATCCTGCTGTTACTCTGATCACCAATCTTTAATCTTTACAGCATCCTTGGCTCTTTCTCTTACACCTATTGGCAATCCATTGACAAATCCTATCAACCTATCTTTTAAAAATGTCCAGAATTATTTCTGACCACTCTACTGTCTCTGCCCTGGTCCAAGTCATCATCACCAGCCATCTGGACTACAGCAATAGCCTCCTGCCTGATCTCTGCTTCTAATCTCCTCCCTTTAATTCTCCGGTTGCAGAGTAAACCTATTGAAACTTAGCCAAATGCCATTCCCCTGCTTCAAATCCTCAACAGACTTCTCAGAGTCTCAGAGCCAAAGTTCTTAGCATGACTTCCATGTTCTGATCCCCACGACCTCTCTAACTCAATCTCCTGCTGCTCTGCCTCTGTTTTGTTCTTTTCTTTTAACTCCTCTGGCATCATGCTGAACTCCTTGTTGTTTCTTGCACGTTCCAGTTCATACTTGCTATGGTGACTTTTCTGGAATGTTCTTTCTTTAGATATGGTTTAACTTAGTCTTGCATTTCCTTTAGGTCTTTTCTCGAATCCCTTCCTTTCACTAAGGCCTTCCATAGCCGCACTATTCTGCATCTACCTCCACACTTCATATCCCCTTTCTCCATTCTATTTGTTCTATTTTGTCACCTCCCAGTATAGCTGGTTATTTAGGTTATCTATTGTCTCTCTCTCCCACTAGACTGCAAGCTCTGTCAGAGGAGGTATTTTTGTCTCTTCAGTTCCCTTTTGTAACCTCAGTGTTTAAAATAGTGCTGCATATAGCAGATGCTCGGGTCATGCTAAAGAAATAAAAGGATGGATTTCCACTTTGCTGACATACCAACTGTATGTCAGATACATGCCCACCCCTAGTGCATCTTAAGGTTTAACACCAGATTCAAAACTCAGTGTAGTCTGGCTGGGGGTGGGGCTCAGGGGTGGAGCACTTGCTTTGCATGTGCAAGGCCTTGGGCTCTATCCCCTGCCCTGCAAAACAAACAAACAGAACAAACAATGACAGCAGCAAAATCCGAGGGCAAAAGGAGGTTTCACAATGACCTTTAGAGATTGTTTCTCAGAGGAAAGGTTCTTTGAAAGCAGGAATCTCAATTTCAGTAGGCAGAGCAACCTAAACCTAACTAAAGATCCACCTGTTTGCCTAGCATGGAACAGTTAGAGGAAATGGGGGTAATTGTTATGGTCATTCTGATCCTTAATGAGTGTTTCCCCTAAGAATATCCCACTTCTTTTCACCTAGATTTATATTTTGTTCACCAAAACAATGTGTCACAGCTGAAGGTTAGAAGGTTAAAGGGGAAACGACTGTAGCAATGTACACATTACAACAGTTGACTTGTCTCCCTGTCTTACCTATTTGAAGGGAAGGATTATTTTCCATTCTTCTCTGTCTCAACCATTCAGGTTCCTGATGGTAACTGCATTTACTTTAATCAAATCTCTTTCATCAGAACAGAAACCACTCACTTGGGAATTCTTGTATGTTGAAATGAAAGCAATGCTCATTAAGAGTAAAATAAGGGGATTGGGGATTTAGCTCAGCGGGAGAGCGCTACAGAGCCATAGTAGCAAAAACAGCATGGTATTGGTATCAAAACAGAACCAAAGATCAGTGGAACAGAATAGAAGATCCTGATACAAACCCCCATATCTTTAACTATTTGATATTTGATAAAGGGGGCAAAAGCATAGTGTGGAAGAAAGATAGCCTGTTCAACAAATGGTGTTGGACAAATTGGACAGCCATGTGTAGACAACTGAAGCTGGATCCTTATCTTTCACCCTGCACAAAAAATTAAATCTAAATGGGTCAAAGATCTGGATATTAAGCAAACAATTTTAAACTTACTAAAAAAAGAAGTAGGGTCAACACTACAGCACATAGGAGTCGGCAGCGCCTTCCTCAACAAAACTCCCGTGGCTCAAGCAGTAAAGTCAAGAATAAATGAATGGGATGCAATTAAACTAAAAAGTTTCTGCACAGCTAAAGATCTAGTCAAGAGCATCAAGAGAGAACCTACTGAATGGGAGAAAACCTTTGCCTGCTACACCTCGGACAGAGGGCTAATATCCAGAGTATACAAGGAACTAAAGAAACTAAACTCCAAATTCACAAATAATCCAATCAATAAATGGGCTACGGATCTAAAAAGAAACTTCTCTACAGTGGAAGTCCAGAAAGCCCATAAATATATGAGAAAATGCTCTACATCATTAGCTATAAGGGAAATGCAAATCAAAACTTCAATGAGATACCACCTCACTCCTGTTAGAGTGGCAAAAATGAAAAATTCTAACATCAGATGCTGGAGAGGATGTGGGAAAAGAGGAACACTGTCACACTGCTGGTGGGACTGCAAACTGGTTCAGCCACTATGGAAAGCAGTGTGGAGAATCCTCAAAAAATTAAGGATGGAACCACCTTATGACCCCAGCTATCCCACTCCTGGGTATTTTCACAAAAGAGTTAGAATCAGCATATTATAGTGATGTGGCTTCCTCAATGTTTATAGCAGCTCAATTTACTATAGATAAATTATGGAACCAACCCAGATGCCTCTCACTTGATGAGTGGATACAAAAACTTTGGTACATATATACAATGGAATACTACTTGGCCATTAGAGAAGACGATATTATGGCTTTTGATATCAAATAGATGGAGATGGAAAGAATTATGCTAAGTAAAGTATCCCAATCTCAGAAACTTAAGGGCCAAATGGTATCTCTCATCTGTGGAAGCTAGAATACATGGGGAAGCAGTATGTTAGATGGCTAAGCTAAATAATAACTTCAAATTGTATGATTCTCAACACAATAGGGAGATGGCTCCCTAGGACCCTTGAAGGCGTAGAGAGGGGGCTGGAGGAGGGGTAGGACGAAATCCTAGGAGACTGGAGGGTGGGAATATGGGGGATTCATCTCAGAAGGAGATCTCTGTCCTACATGAGATATCCATTTAACTCAGGAGTTCTGGGGGAATCAGCAACAGGGGGAACCCAAGCTGGACATCCATGATACCGCATTAGCCCTAGATAACTAAGTATATATACATTGGTTCTTGAATGTTTGATAATGTTTCCCCCTCAATTGTATCTCTATATCCATCTAATAAATAAAAAAGAGTACAATAAGTATGTAATGTGTCACAACTCAGCCAATGTTTTATAGAACTTTTTTCAAGTCATAAATATTTTTAGAATGAAATCACTACACTCAAAAAAGATTTTTCTCACAAATCTCTAGAAATGTGCTACCCAAAATTATAAGCCTGTCATCTGTGTCTCTTGGACAAAGAGAAAAAAATAGCAGCAAACTGACACAAAATTGAAGTTCATAGCCAAGCATGATGATGCACATCTGTAATCCCAGCAGCTTGGGAGGCTGAGGCAGAAGAATCACAAGTTCAAAGCCAGCCTCAGCAACTTAGCAAGAGCCTCAGCAACTTGGTGAGTTCCTGTGTCAAAATAAAAAGTTCTGGGGATATATCTTGGCAGTTAAGTGCCCCTGGATTCACTCCCCAGTACCAAATAAATCATATAAAAGTTCACATTACAGGGCCATAGGCAGAAATTCACCTAGTCATTTAGATTTCCATTATAATTCCTAACAAGTAAGTGTCCTTACCTAAAGGTTATCCCGGAAAAAGAATAGATTAGAGATTCTATGTGAATCTAGGAGGATGATTTCACACCCAGAACACACGAGTCATCATCAGATAATTAATGGCAGCATATCCTAATGGGTTCATATACTTTTTGTACCACATAAATCCTGAGCTGATGGCAATAAAGAAATAAATAAAGATGTATGATTTAGTTAATGACTTTTGCTTAAGGAAGAAAAATTAAAAACCTTCCTTGGCACATATGGGAATAGCAAATGGATATGAGGGATCACAAATGCCAAAAAAAAAAAAAAAAAAAAAGGTCAGGTGGAGGTGGCCAGGAAATAAGTGAAGCAAGGAAAGCATTTCTTTTGCTACACCTGCATCTCTGACTCTAATCTCTCTTGTATTTCCCAGTGTGTCACATCAGTCTATTTGCATGAAAACTATGAAAACTACATTGAGATATCACCTCACGCCAGTCAGAATGGTGAAAATGAAGAAAATAAACAATAATAGATGCTGGAGGGGCTGTGGAGAGATAGGCAAACTAACACACTGTTGGTGGAGCTGCAGACTGGTACAGCCCCTCTGGAAAGCAGTGTGGAGAATCCTCAAAAAACTAGGGATGAGCCTACCATATGATCCTGCTATTCCTCTCCTGGGTATTTTTCTAGGGGATTTAGAATCAGCACATTACAGCAACACAGCAATACCTATGTTCATAGCAGCTCAATTTACAATAGCTAAATTATAGAAACAACCCAGATGCCCCTCACTGGATGAATGAATCCAAAAACTGTGGTACATATATACCATGGAATTTTATTTAGCAATTAGAAACAATGATATTGCAGCCTTTGAAGGTAAATGGATGGCTACGGAAGAAATTATGCTGAGTGAAATCAGCATAACCCAGAGAACCAAGGGTCGAATGTCTTCACTAACCTGTGGAGGCTGGAGCTAGACCTGGCCATTGAGAAAGGTGGTCTATTATCATGTGTTAAATCCAGATAAGGTGTAATGTTACACAACCTAATACGTTTTTAGAGATGTTTTGGGAAGGGGAGGGGAGGGATAAAGGTGGGTAATTGAGGGGGCACTCCTGGGGATAAATCTAATGTTCAGAATCTATATACATATGATATTAATTCATTAAAAACTTATATGATTGTTCAACAAACAAATTTCTCAGTTAAAAAAAAAGAACCTATTTACAGTGCTATGAATATTCAATGTGAAATAACTGAGCATCCTCGGGATATTTATAAAGCTACCAAGATAGGACCTAGGAGTGGACAGTAGTACCTGCCTATTATATCAGCTCTGCTTAACAAAACAGGATGTTTCAGGCTGGCTGGTCAGCACTAGTTATGATGGGAGTTGAATAGTAACCTTGTACAGAATCACATTTCCTTGCTTTGTGCTGGATCATTAATTTCCCAAATAACATGAAACACAGTTCATGCTTACGGCACAGAGTTAGGAATGATGGCAGGCTATTCTTGCCTATCATTGTGAACACATATAGACTGCGCTCCACAGATTCAGAAAAACAACTGGGTTTAAAGCATGCCACTGACTATTTCTTACAAAGAAAATTCTTCAAATAATGGTTCCAGATTCCATTTTTGTACTCATTTGTTAGTAATCCAAACATTCATAGTTTGGGGGAGCTGGAATAATAATACTTAAACAAAACAAGTAAACAAACAAAAACACCTCAGTCTGAGATTAACATGATTCACATTCTCCAGCTAAGGGGCTTTTTTAAGTTCTTCATGAATCAGAGTCTCCAAAGTCAGCATGAAACACCATCCCTGAGCAATTGGCCTATGTGTGCAAGGGGTGCTTTGTGAGATTTTGCAGGTACAAGACAGAGTTCCATAAGACAGAATGTCCAGGGAAAGTAATTATGGGATTTCACAGATTAAAACAAATATATATATTGCTTACAATGCAGAATTGTATGACTTACATTTATGAGCCTTCAGTCCTTCAAAGGAAACTGGTCCAATCTCATAATACTCATATTCCCAGGTGTAATCAGAATTAGATGCGGTTTGCTGGGAGGTTCTGTTAGAAATTAACCTCTGGGCAGACATCTCCACACTGCACAAATGGAGAAAGGCAAGTGCAGAACTGGTTAATTCACTCACAGCTGCGCAGTTACCTTAGTTATTGTTAACCACACTCAGGAGTTCGGGGCAAAGGCTCAAGGAAGTCCTACCCACATGGTCAGGGAAAGGTTCTCATCTGCTGCCCACATGTCCCACCACGAGACCATATTTCCTTTTAACCCTTCATTAGTTTGAAATAAACTTGAAATCAGACACTATGTCTTTTTTTTTTCAAACTGGACTGAATGCCTGGCATGTAACTGATGTTCAATAACTAATGTAGAAAAAAGGGGAAAGAGAAAGAGAGTTTGTAAAAATTTGAGCTTAAAACTGCAGCCCCACCACCTATACCTGCATGAGTACGTAAAGGAGCCTGCAGAGGACAAGCAAACTCGGTGTCACAAATACACTAGCTTAGTGTGTCCACCGAGCACCTACTGGGCAACAACAAAGGTGCACAGCCTCCTTAACAAAATGGAGTGATGAGGTGAGGCAAAGAGAGATGGACAACAAAATTTTCACAACAGGACAAGACACTCAGAGGAGGCCTCTCTTGTCCACTGGTTGCTCCTGAGGTTGTCATCTTTTCAGCATGTCCCAAGTATTGTCTTTGTTAACTTTGCTCATTTTGGACTAGAAAAGTCTGACTTCTTTGAGACGTGTTGCGCTGTGTGGCCAGAACTCCAAAGTGACAAGTCAATGCAGCCTGTGTCCAATTACTGTGTTTGAATATTGACTGTATGCGTGCTACCCCCTGTGGAATAGTCAGAGATGCCTCAGTCAGACACTAGCACCCCACAGGCCTTCCCTTACAATGGGGAAATGGACAAATGACAGCAGTGTGAGGGAAAATCTGAATGAAATGCCTGCCCAAACCCAGATGCACTGAACAGTCACTTCCACTGTGCCCCACCCTGTGAGAGTCTTCCAAAATACCCCTTCTTCCACCTCCCATGGGTCAGAGTTATGCACAGCCGCCTTTCAGGAACAATACCCAAGATAGTTTAGGCAAAATCATCACCACCCTTCTGCTCCAAGGTGTGCGCTTCTCCTTCCCTATCTCCAGACCTGGGCCCCATAGAAAAAGATGCTAACCATTCAGCATTGTTTGAAGGAAAGGGAGCTCTGGTCCTATGGTGCCTGACTGTCAGTAATGGAGCGTGACCCTGAGACCTCAGCCAAACATATTACCCGCTCCAAAGGTAGAAAATAAATGTGACAACTCTCATTTGGGAAAGATGGCTACATGAATTACAAGAAAAGCTGACCTTTGCTTCAGGCAAGCAACCAGTCGCCTGACTAATGCGAGAACAAAAATACGGTTTCATCTTTTGGCCTTTTATATTATTTGAACAAGAGGTTATTTCCCTCAACAATGAAATAAATGTCCTCAGGAAATGAAAATGAACAACATAGGGGCTGCAGCAGTGGCTTGGCGGTTACAGTGATTGCCTGGCATGCACGAGGACACTGGTTAGAACCCCAGAACCACGTACACAATGAAGTCTCAGAGCAACAAAAGCCACATGAAAAACTAAAATTGATTCTCTTTCTGAACTCTCCCTCACTGTCTCTTTCTTAACACACACACACACACACACACACACACACACACACACTTTAGAAAATTAACAACACAAACGTAAAAAGCATTATCCTTATTTATGGGCACTTCCTCCAGCAGAGGACTGAGTGTGTGAGAGAGAAGTAGCTCTTCAATTCTACAGTTCAGAGATAACCATGAAGTAGGATGAACCCAGTCTCCAAAGGAAAGCATCAAGAATTCTATGCTGTGAGCAAGGACACAGGTTAGAACTCTAGCACCATGCACATACACAATGAAGTGTCCGAGCAACGAAAGCCACATGAAAAATTAAATAAAATTGATTCTCTCTTTCTCTCTCTCACTGTCTCTCTCTATCTTTGGGGAAATAAAAAGAATTCCAAGCTATATAGGAAAAGGTGCTGGATTTAAAGTCGGTCAGGGTCTTCATCTTCACCCTACTTCCATTGGCTACATCATTGGTCCTGTCTCACTCAGTCCCATTTTCCTCATCTGTAAAACTGACCACACACAACTCTCTGAAAATACTGTTGTCAGGACATGGCTGTGGCCACAGTCACTAACAGACACCATTGCTGCCTGCTGGGCCTACTCTTCAGTCCTCCTAACTAGTTTTTCTGCATCTACTCTTACCAACCCCTGGAATTCATTCCCCATTCATCATCCAGTGATATTTTAAAAAGACAAACTGTTTACTACTTTAAAAAAAAAATGAGAGGGACAGTGAGAGAGAGAGAGAGAGAATCAATTTTAATTAGTTTTTCATGTGGCTTTCATTGCTCCGAGACTTTGTTGCGCAAGTGGTGCTGGGGTTTGAACTGCGTACTCACGCATGCCAGGCAGGCGCTGTAACCGCTGAGCCACGGCTCCAGCCCCTGTTTACTACTTTTAATGGCTTCCCATCACCCTATGGGCAAAGATCAAAATCCTTACAATGTCCTATATGGTTGTACCATGGGCCCTTCAGTCTCCTCTTACCTTGAGATATTCTGCCCCATATCTTATCACATTATAATGCTTTTATTACAGTTTTTCACATACTTGAAGTTTTCTGCCATGTGTACACAGGCTGTCCTGTAATGAGGACTTAGAGGGTACCTTTGCTAAAAGCACTGTCTTTTCACTTGGACCTGAAAAATGTAAAAACTTGGCGCCTCTGCCACCATTTTGTCTCTTTCCTCTGAGTCAGTCACCTTGGATTCCAGGGATAAGCATCTTGTGATGAATCAAATTTACTACCCAGGCAATAGCAGCTTTCTGACTGCAGACAAGACCCTGCCTGGCCAACCCTGAGATAATGATCAACCAGAGCCCAGTCTGGCCATGACTGCTTGCCTGTGCATACTTCTGGTCCCCACTGTCTACATAATCTGGGAGATCATATTAGTATTCCCAAAAAGAGGACTAAAATTTCTAGTCTCCCTGTCTTTCCAGTATAGCTATATTGATTAAAGCTTCTTTCCCGCTTTTCACTGTTATTTTTTCCTTTGGTAGCCTTCAGATGAAATGAGGGGATTCTTCTTTCACTGGCTATTTCCTCTTGGTTCTTGAATCCCAAAGATGTTTTGACCTGATTTGTTGGGACCCCCAGAACTGTACCTCTGGTCTAGGACTCTGGCAACATCCCTTTGGCCTAAGTGTTCATGCTGCACCCCATCCTAATCTCTTCCTCCCTCCTGCATACTGCCATCATTTAGAAGAGGGGCTGGAAGATCTGACCCACTATTTATGTTCTTCTACAGCCTGCAAGGGAAGAACGTTTACACTTCTAAGTGATTGAAAAAAATCAAAAGTATAGCATTTTGTGACATAGAAAAATTATGCAGAATTCATATATCAAAGTCCATAAATAAAGTTTTATTACAACATAGCCACCTATTTGCTTCTGTATGTTCTATGGCTTCTTCAGCATTATAACAGCATAGCGGAGTCGTTGCAACAGAGAAGGGATGTACCCAAAGCCTAAAATATTTACCTTCTGGTATTTCATAGAAAAATATTGCCAACTTCTGCTACAGAGTCATAAAAATAATTACCTTTGCTTGGTTTTTGACTAGGAAAATAAAGGTGGTAATAATAATACCTACTTCAACAGGGTGACTGCAAAGATTAAGTGCAATGTTGCCTGAAAAGCAAATAGCCAAGACTCAGTTAAGATTAATAAATAGTAGCCATTTAATAGTAGCTATTAATAAATAGTAGCCATTATTTATCTAAATAAACCATTTCTGGATAGTACCATTATTATTAGCCAAGAAAAGCTGGTCTGGGACAGAAAAGTCTAGGTTCATTCTTCTGATACCATCAACTACTCAGCCAATTCCCATCAAATTTACCATGTGGTTAACTGATTTAAGTGTTCTATACAAATTTTAAAAAGTATAGTAAAACTAATAAATGTGCCCAGATTGTTTAAAAGCAATAATGACCAATATTTACATGTTGGGATTCATGCTGTTCTACCAAATAAGAAATATGGAAATAATCCTTTCCTTTTTAGGAAAATAAGACGAAGTCTGCTTTGATCTTCTCATTTTACAAGAAATCAACATTATGGCTAATGAAATAAGCAGAGCAGAAGGAGGCACGAGGCTTTCTGTAAAAGAATAATAGCAAAAAGCACATAAAGCAAAATAAATATGGAAAATTCTCTGTCCTCCTTCTAAGCAGTACATCACGAACGCTAAAGCTGCTCTCCCATGGCCAAGTGTCGGCACACAGTGGTGACACCCTTTTGTGGCTGCTAGGGATATGGGTCCAGCAGTTCATTCTGCTGTTCTCTCAGGTCGGAAAGCAGCAGTAACACCACCCTCACAGGGATTCTCGGGGACTGGTGAATAAAAAACGTGTGTATGTGAGTCAACCGCCACGGAATATCAACCACCTTCCCACACCAGAGACAGTATTTTTTTCATTCCTTCTTTTTCTTTTCTGTTCACAATTCCCTTTTATCTAAATAAACCATTTCTGGATAGATTAACAAAGGGTATTACTAAAGGGTAAGAAAATTCCATGTGCCAAAGTCCTAAAAGTAGAAAGGCCATGGAAGGAGAAGTTGAAAGTCCTGATTAGTACCTGGAGACAGAATGAGTGGAAACCAGAGCCAGCACAGGCCTCCTCCAGGGGATCCAGAGGGAACAGTGGCACCACCTCTCCCTAGCCAGCCGCCATTTTGGTAGCCTTCAGATGAAATGAGGGGATTCTGCTTTCACTGGCTATTTCCTCTTGGTTCTTGAATCCCAAAGATGTTTTGAGGATACAGCCTCTAACTCCCCCTTTAAAGCAGTCATCTAGTGCCCTTGAAAAAGTCCAGGAGACATATGTTTTCAAACAAGTCCCAGATTAATCAGCTTTGACCATCAGATGCACAAGGACAAACGAACGGAAGGCTGTGGCAAGGCAATATTTTGTGTCCTGCCCATTATTGACAGCGTGGGCTGGCTTTCTGAGCTTCACTGACACATGAGCTGGACCTGTGTCATTTGGAAACCAGCCACATGTCTGGGTATCAAACCCCAGAGCCTGTCATCCTCACCACAGCAAAGTATGTCTGGCTCCTGTGCAGTGAGGGTGAGGGCAGTCTGACACCAAGACCCACTCTCCAGGGTGCTGACAGCTGGCAGCTGCTCTCCTGAGCACAACAAACAGGACAGCTGTGGGGCTCAGCAGGCAGCTGCCCTCTGTGCCCTGCTGCACCACACTCACCCCCCCATGAGATTTTCTTCATGTCAGATTTCTTTACAACACTGAAGTCTTTACAAATACAGGAATCATATCCAAACAAGCTTCTTGGAGCAGCAGAGAGACAAGTTGCTCTTTTGAGCAGTTGAAAGCTTTGTTGCCAACAAAAAACAATAATGAAAATTATGATTTCATCTTGAAGTCATGCCTAAAAGGAAGTTTACATTTTCTAGGTGTTTACGGAATAGTTTGAGCCAAAGAAACCTACGGGGAAGTAGGGCTGGGAGGTCTCAACCCAAACAGAAAAATCATGCTTCTCAGGTACCAGATACCTTTCACAAATCACCCCTTCCCCTATCCACATTGCTACTCCTGACTATCCAATCTTTCCTCTTGTTTTAGTCAGCTTTTGTGTCACTTTGCCAGAAGACCTGACAAGAAAAATGTAGAAAAGGCAAGGTTTATTTTGGCTCCTGGTTTCAGAGGTTCAGTTCAGGTCAACTGACTCCATAAATCTGGGCCCAAGGTGAAGCAGAACATCATGGTGGAAGAGTGTGGCAGAGGAAGGCAACTCAGGACATGCAACCAGAGCAGAAAGTGAGCTCCTCTCACCAGGGACAAAATATAAAACCCCCAAAGCATACCCCCAGTGACACACCTCCTCCAACCAAACCCTCCCTGCCTACAGTGACCACCAATTGATCGACATCAGTGAATCTATCCTCTGATTAGGTTATAACTCTGATCATCTAATCATGTCAGCTCTGAATGCTCTTGAACTGTCTCACACATGAGCTTTGGGGGAGGGGACACCACATATGCAAGCCATAACATTCTCCAACTCAGTTTCTCACACCACTCCTGGGCATTCTTCTCCTGTAATATATTAAGAAATTCTTTCCACCTCCCTGAATTTGGGGAAATGTGCTCAGATGTACAACTTTACATGGAGTGAACAAAGGCTCTTTAGCAATGTCCATGGTGAGTTCTGAGGCGAGGGTCTGAGTCTTTGGAATTGAGCAACCTTTGCTTCTATGTTAAAGGATAAGCATTAGCAGATAAGGTGTTCAAGTGCCTGCCAGTTTAGGCATGGATCTGGCATATTAAGGGAAGTCTTAGAGGTGCCCAAAAGCACTAAAAAATGAACACACGCATGTGCAAACACATACCCACACATATACACACGACGGTGCAGCCAGAAAGGCACTCCAAGAAGCTGCTGGCCAATGCCACAGATCCAAAGTCCCACAGTGACCAGCTTGTAAAGAGGAAAACTTAAGGGCATTTAGACCTGAGATCAAAATTCCCCATTATGGGGCTGGGGGTGTAGCTCAACGATAGAACACTTGTCAACCATGTGCAAAATCCTGGGTTCAATTCCCAGCACTACAAAAAATAATAGTAATAATCCCAATTGCATTTATTCAAACTCCTTTCTCTCAATTCCCAATCTCCAGAAGCAGGCATTCCCCCTAGGACCACCTAGGACTCACTCCCGGCCTGAGCCATTAAGTTCTCTCTCATTAGTTACCTGTTCTTATCTCTTTCTTTCTCCCATTCCCGGGTACAGCAAGCCATCCACAGAACAACACAGAGAAGCTACACCTTGACTCACCACCTCTTCCAGCCAAAACGCCAGAGAAACCAAAGACAAAGCCCAGCCAGACAGTACTGGGGTAGCTGAGCAGCCCAAGGTCAGAACTTTAGCTTTGAAACCTTAATTCCCTCCTTTCATAGAGGCATGATCAGGCACTCAAGTCAGAACTGCGAGTGCACCCAGCTTACCCACGTCCAGGTAGGTGGGTGCACACAGGTAATCTGAGGCTGCAAGGTTATGAGTCTGGCTCCCTGGAGAGACCATGAAGCAAGAAGCGCCAGCCAGGACCTGCGGGGAACCAGCCTCAGCAGCTCCTCCCAGGGCAGCGCTCCTGATGCTGCGTTTCCCCACTCCGCCTCTCCTCCTTGCAGCTCCTCAAGAACTACCACCTTCCACTTGCCACTTTCATTCCCAAGTCTGCCAATTCCTTTTGTTAAAAGAAAAACCCTCAGAACAAATTTGAACAGTGTTTAACTGAGAAAAGAACAATTCAGAAATCACACAGCCCTCAGAAACAGAATAGGTTCTAAGAACTTCGCAAAGTGTCAGGCCACATTGGTGGACAGAAAGGAGGAGGCAGGTATAGGGACTGATGAATTGTTACAGCTTGGCCTTTTGCCTTCTGTGAATCAGCTGGTCGCCAGTGTGCAAGTGAAGCTCAGCAGCCGTAACTGACTGAGACTCAACTGTTTGTTATCAGAGCCTACTCCTACTCCTACTATGTTCGTTATGTCTTAAGCTAGGTTGCAGGTTTTCTGTAAGGACTCTAGGATGGAGGCATCGTCGGGCCAAATTTAGTTTAGCGTCCCCCAAAAGCTCACATGTGATGATCTGGGAAGGCTGAGGTGAAACGACTGGGTTTGAAAAGCCTTAACAGTGAGTTAATCCCCTTTTAGGGATTAACTAGCAACTGTAGTAGGGTGTGGCTGGAGAAGGTGGGTCATTGGGGGCGTGCCTTTGGGTATATGCTCTGTATCTGGCTTGGAGTTTCTCTCTCTGATTTGCTTCCCGATGTGATGCTTTGAGGTCCTGCTCCCTGGAGCCACACCTGCCACCATAATGGACAGCTTTACCTTGAGCCCCCAGGAATGGAGCCAGCCTCCTGTGGACTAAGACCTCTGAAACTGTGAGCCCTCAAAATAAACCTTTCCTCCTAAAATTGTTCTTGCTTGGTCATTTAGTCACAGCAGTGAAAAGCTGACTGAAACTGTTAGCCAGTCCTCCCATGGCCTTCTATTTTCTCTGGACTCTTTTTACTGCAAACACCATCAGGGCAGAGAACTCCTCTGCTTTGTTCATTTCCAGATTTCCAGCAACCCACAAGTTAGATCCAAATGTTAGTGTCCCCCCAAAATCCATGTGTTGGAACCTAATATGGAATATTAAGAGGTGGGGCCTTTAGGAGGTGATTAGGTCAGGAGGGCTCAACCCTTGTGAATGTACCCCCATAGAAGAAGCTCAAATGAGCTCCCTTTGGCCCCTTCCACCACATAAAAGTAGAACAACAAGGCACCAACTATGAAGCAGAGACTGGGCCCTCATCAGACACCAAATCTGCTGGTGCCTTGATCTTGGACTTCCCAGCCTCCAGAATTGTAAGCAATAAATTTATGTTGTTTATAAGTTACCTAGTCTAAGGTGTTGTTTTTCATGGTGTTAAGAAACCACACAATTATCGTCTATGCTCCTTTCCAATCCTGAAACCAAGAGCAGTGGTTTCCATTGCAATAGAGACTTTGGTTGGATAAAGAATGCCACATGCACATAGGGATAGAACATGGGAAAGAAACTGTAAAACCTCCAAATTGAGAGGCTTTCTGAAGAAGAAATGAGGCACGGCCCCAATGGGCGTTGCAGGCTTGCTGTTCCAGACAGGCCAGGAAGGACTGCACCTTGGTACCCAGCTCTGCAGCTTCAAGGAGCTGGATTTTCAGTCTTGCAAGAGTGAGAAGGCCTTTATGGAGTGAGTCATACTGATCAAGCATAGGGAGTATTTATAACCAGAGCATCCATTTGTTGATTTACAATAAGAAATAAAATAGCCAAGCAGACCAGAGAACATGTTTTACACAGTCTGGGAACAAAATTTAATATCAGAATGATTAGCTGGTAAATGTGGACTCAGAACAAGGGAGTTGTTTTATACAATGAAACAGGACCCTACTCCTCTACCCCACCACATGGGTCATTCTGTCTTCTATCTTAACCAATGTCATCTCACTACTTGCCCTAGTGAGGTTTGGGTCCCTACCACAGAAAAATTGTGGCTTTAACTCCTGTCTCTTTCTAATCTTTGCTTTTCTTGATCTGCACTTCCAAAACTCTTAGGCCTATTGTGGGCGCTAGTAGAAAGCCAAGCTGACCATTGCATTACAGTCAGGTTTCCTGGGTCGCCAGGATTGTCTGTTTATTTTTGCTTTATTCCTAAACCACCAGTATAAGTATGTTTAAATTACTAGAGTCAAGTCAAAGAACTGACTATAAAAAATAATGCTTCATAATGAGATACTACTTCATAGCCATTATGGAGGTTATCAAATATCAGAAAATAACAAATGTTGGCAAGGATGTATAAAATGAACCCTTGTGACTTATATAGGAATGTAAAATGGTACAGCCACTGTGGAGGACAGCATAGGGATTCCTCAATTTAAACAGAATTACTATATGATCCAGCAATTCCACATCTGGATACATGCCAAAAAGACTCACAGATAGTAGTATACCCATGCCCACTGCAGCTTTATTTATAACAGCCAAAAGATGGAAAAGACCCCCCGAGTGTCCACTGATGGACAAACAAAAGGTAATATATACATTTAATGGAATATGATAAATCCTTAAAAAGGAATGGAATTCTGACCATGCAACCACATAGATGAACTTGGAACACATTATGCAAAGTGAAATAAGCCAGACACATATTGCCTGACTCCACTTATATGAAGCACTTAGAACAGTCGAATTCCTAGAGGCAGAAAGTGGAATGGTGGTGGCCAGAGCCTGGGGAAAATGGGAAGAACTGGCTAATCCATACAGAGTTTCAATCTGGAATAATGAAAAGGTTCTGGAAATGAATAGTGGTAATGGTCACTCAACAATGCAAATATCCACAATGCAGCCAAATTGTACACTCAAAAACTGGTAAATTTTATGTTCTGAATATTTTACCAAAATAAAGAAAATTCTAAAATGTTCAAAATATTAATAAGTTATAGTAGTGTAGTTCTTCCCAATTGATGTACTTGGGGAGAGAATAGTCCAGATCTCTCTAAAGCAAAATAGGAGGACAGTGGGGAAAGATGGCCCTGGGACAGCCAGGCACCTCTCCCAATGGGGGTGGTTCTTCTTGCCAACCTGCAAAGATCTAGCTTTGCTCTTTTAAAGAGCCCTGGGGGCATTTCTTTTCAGGTAAAATGAAAACATTTCTAGGCTGTGACTCCACCACAGGAGTCACAGGCAGCTGGAGAATATCTATGCTTGGCTCTGATAAGTCTGGAAACACAACTGCTGCCCAAATATTTCTTTTCATGAGGTTCACTTTCTGTTGTCCCCATCATCAGCCCACCTTATTTCAGGATAACTCTATTACAAGTTATTTCTGAAGCTTGCAGGTCCTTCTCAGGGATTATATTTAAAGTCAGAGGCTTCCCGGTGACAAAGAAGAAGCACTTTCATCTCTTGAAACTGGCTCCCATCTCTGGGGAATGTTTTCTGGAGACCAGCTGAATACCATGGGCCTGGAATAGGACTGCCAACATTTATTCTGTCAAGTAAGGAAAAAAAAATTTTAAATGACTGTTATTAACAACAATCATTTCATAGATTGAAAAGTCATCTTAAGCACCTTTCCGGTAGGGAAGATACAATTTCACAGTAAAGGCAACCTCTCCAAGAGAGGAGAGCTGGCAATCTGACATCGATGTTGTCACAGCATGCAGATACTTCCAAGTGGATTTGCATTACATTGCCTCTGTCCTCTGCATTCACAAGAGAGCCACCTGTTATGGCTTAAATAGTCACAGCTTTCCCTGAAAATGAAGGAAAAGGACTCAAAAGGGTGTGATGAGGTTCCTTCCGGACTTACTATTCTGTTACTTAATCCAATGCTAGGTTGCTTTCCATGTGGGTCACTAACATAACGTGTCTATTTGTAAATATTATGGGTGAATATGTGTGCATGTGTATGTGTGCGTGTCACGTGCGTGCGTGCGTGCGTGTGTGTGCGTATGCATGTGTCTGGTGCTATTATGAGCTGAACTGTGTCCCACTCAAAATTCTGTACCTCAGAATGTGACTGTATTTGGAGATAGGGCCTTTACTGAGATGATTAAGTTAAAATAAGGCCATTAGGGTGGGTCCTAATCCAATCTGACTGATGTTCTTGTAAGAGGAGGCAAATTGGACTTAGAAAGGCACCAGGTGTGAACAGGCAGCAAGATGGTTGCTGTCTGCAAGCCAAGGAGGGAGACCTGGAGCAGAGCTTTCCCTTAAGGCCACAGAGAAAACCAGCCTTGCTGGTCCTTCATCTTGGACTTCCAGTCCTCAGAAATGTGAGAAAATGTGAGAAAATGTCCAGATGTTTAAGCTACCCAGTCTATGGTACTTTGTCAGAACAGCTCTAGCAAACTTATATAGGTGCAGAGATTAATTTTCGGAACATAATGTTCTCTTTGATGAATTAAACTGCCATGAGGAATTAAACTGTCATTTAACTGACTTAGAAATTCCATTAAAAATGACTTGCTTTATTCAAATCACTCATTGTATTTAAACAATAAATATATTTTTGAAAAGGAAACAATTTTCAAAATGCCATTAATACATCCCATTGTATGACAGCTTCAACAATTATATTTATTAAGTTCTGATAAACATACCCTCTGAGGACAAATTTTGAGTGTGTTAAAATTAGCATGAATTAACTGAGATCAGCAAAGATATTTTAAAATCCATGAGCTTAACTATGAAGGATTTCATGGGGATCAAAAAGTTGAGGCCTGTGCCCTCCAGGAATTAGGGCTTAAATCCGGAGTCATCCTTTCCCCTGTTGAACTGCACGATTTCCAACGTACGCGTGTGCGCGCGCACACACACGCATCAGATGACACAGACAGAAGGTGCAAACTCATTAAGAAAGAGGGGGCTCAGAGCAATCAGGCAAGAAAACAAAATCAAAGGGCTACAAATAAAAAAAGAAGAAGTCAAACTACCTCTGATCCAAAAAAACAGAACTTCTAGAGCTTATAAATGAATTTAGCAAAGTGGCAGGATACAAAATCAATAACTTTCCTATACTCCAACAGTGATTCAGCCAAGGTAGAAATTAGGAAAACATCACATTCACAATAACCTAAAAAAAATAATAAAAACTTGAGAATTAGTCTAACCAAGGAGGTAAAAGAGCTCTACAACGAAAACTGAGAACACTGAAGAAAGAAACTGAAGAACGCTTTAAAAAATAGAAAGACATCCCATGTTCTCAAATAGGCAGAATTAATATTGTCAAAATGACCAGACTACCAAAAGTACTATCGATGATATTCTTCACAGAATTAGAAAAAACAATTCTTAAATTCATTTGGAAGAATAAGAGACAAAAAATAACCAAAACAATACTAAGCAAGAAAAACAAATCAGGAGGCATCACTATACCTGATTCGAAATTATACTACAGAGCTGTAGTAACAAAAACAGCATGGTATTGGAATCAAAACAGACAGGAAGACCATTGCAATAGAAGACACAGAGACAAATCCACAAACCTATAGCCATCTGATATTTGACAAAGGAACCAAATGTATATCTTAGAGAAAAGACAGCCTTTTCAACAAATGGTTCTGGGACAACTGGATAGCTAGATGTAGAAAAATGAAATTAGATCCTTATCTCTCACCTTGCACAAAATGCAAGTCAAAATGGATCAAATACTTAGGAATTAGACCAGAAATCTTAACTTCTAGAAGAAAGCATAGGGTCAATATTTCATCATATAAGAGCTGGCACCTACTTCCTCAACAAGACCCCCAAAAGCACAAGAAATGAAAACAGGACTCAAGGGCTGGAGCAGTGGCAAGTGATACTTGCCTGGCATGTGCAAGGACATGGGTTCAAACCCCAGCACCATGTACACAACCAAGTGTCAGAGCAAATGAAGGCTATATGAAAAACTAAATAAAATTGATTCCTGCATTCTCTCTCTCTCTCTCTCTCTCTCTCTCTCTCACTGTCCCTCTCTCTTTCTAAAAAATAAAAAACAAGAATCAATAAGTAGAATCCCATTAAACAAAAAAGCTTCTGTACAGCTAAGGAAATAATTAAGACTGTGAAGAGAAAGCCTACAGAATGGGAGAAAATCTTGGCAAGCTACCCCTCAGATAGGGGACTAATATCCAGAATATACAAAGAATTCAAAAAACGTAACACCAAAAGAACAAATAACCCAATCAAGAAATAGGCAAAAGAACTAAACAGAAACTTCTCAATAGAAGAAACACAAAAGGCCAATAAATATATGAAAAAAATGTTCAACATCTCTACAATCAAGGAAATGCAAATCAAAACTACATTAAGATTTCATCTCACTCCAGTCCGAATGGCAAAGATCAAGAATATAAACCATAAATGCTGGTGAGGTTGTGTGGAGAAAGATCACTTGTATACTGTTGGGAACGTAGACTACTACAAACACTCTGGAAAACAGGTGGGAGATTCCTCAAAAAACTAAGGATGGAACCACCACATGACCCAGCTATCCCACCACTCATCGGTATATATCCAAAGGACCTAAAATCAGATTGCTACAGATATGCAGCCTGTACCTGCACGCAGCCACATCAGTGTTTATAGCAGCACAATTCACAATAGCTAAATTATGGAATCAAACCAAATGGCCTTCATTAGATGAATGGATCAAGAAATCACACACACACACACACACACACACACACACACACACATGGGCTTCTACTCAGCTACTGAAAAGAATGAAATTATGATATTTACCAGTAAATGGATGGAAATGGAGAATATCATACTAAGTGAAATTAACCAAACCCAGAAACTCAAAGGTCGAATGTTTTCTCTTATATGTGCAGCTAGAGTAAAATAAAGGAAAGGATAAAATCACATAAAGAATCATTCAAATGCAAATTAATAGACATGCTAAAGAAAGTAGAGTAGATGAAAGAGGAGGAGAGACAGATGGGAGGAAGAATAGAGGAGAAAAGGGGAGGATATAAAAGGTATATTTTGCACCTCTAAGATACTAAATAATTCTCACATAATCGTAAAAACTGGAAAAGTAAACAAAAAAAAAAAATCAAAGGAAGATCATAGAAGGGACCAGGGAGTAGGAGGATGTGAGCAAGTGGGGAAGAGCTGGGGAAGGATATTGGCTAAAGTATATTGTTACATTGTGTGCATGTATGAATATGTAACAACAAACCCCATCATTATGTACAACTTTAATGCACCAAGAAAAAATGTGGAAAAAAGAAAGAGGGGGGCTCATTAAAGCAGAGGAACATGGGCTAGGGGACCCGAAGAGATGATCCTCTGAGCCTTTGCCCATCCTCCTCTACCTGCCCACCTTCTTCCATATTCCCGCCTCCTTTTGAGGGCAGGGCTCAGTCACCTCCTCCATGAAGTCTTGCCTAACTATTTCAGCCGATACGGATTTCTCTCTTTTCTCAAATACATACATGAATTACTTTATTTGAGTCTCTCATTTTAATAACAAGAGTTTACATCAGACTGTCTCTCACTTAACCCCCGTACTGATTTATATAACTGCAGTTCTTAAACATCATGGCCCTATAAATGAAAAACTTTTAATTAGACCATTTTCACAGTACTAGGGAATTAGCCACCCTTTAAATTTTAATTTGTGGAGTTTTTGAAGCATGTGGCATAAAACTATGGAAAGTGTGACCAGTCATATCTAAAATCACTTTGAGGATGACTTGACAAGCTTGCTCATGGTTATCTGTCTCCAAGCAGCACACAGTATTCTTCACAGCCCTGGGCTAAATAATTCTTCTGACAAGCAAGAGGAAAAAGACAGGGACTGGGCATTTCCATCTCTGCTCCCAGAAAAGGAAATGGAAACTAAAGCGTGGTTTAATTAAGAGCCTGAGGCACAGCAGCAAGAAAGCTCATTTTCTTTTCTTCTTCTTTTTTTTTTTTTAAGAGACAGAGGGACAATGAGAGAGAGAGAGAGAGAGAGAGAGAGAGGGAGAGAGGGAGAATCAGTTTTATTTAGTTTTCCATCTGGTTTTCATTGCTTCAACACTTAGTTGTGTCTGTGGTGCTGCGGTTTGAACTCGGGTACTCATGCATGCCAGGCAAGCACCAGAACTGCTGAGCCACTACTCCAGCCCCAAAAGCTCACTTTCTAATGACCATCTTAACTCCTTGCTCTGGGTTCTGAAACCAGGGTGTGTATCTTTTAGTTCTTCCTCCTATTCCACCCACATCCACTTTGGTACAGTGGCTGACGACAAGTATACCAGAGCTTGATGGAGCAAGCGCAGTGCTGCCTGTGGCCTCCTCAACTTACAGGGAGGCCTGGCCAGAAGACAGTCAGAGAGGGGCCTTGTAAAGTGAGGAGTGAAAATAGGGTCCCTCACCTTGTTAGATCTAAACATGCCAAAAAGGCTGCCAAGTCTCTGAACATACCTGATTCATCTTACTGGTGCACAGTTTTACAAGTAGACTTGGAGGATTATCTTCTATCTTAAATAAGTAGAGAGGTATATTACAGAGTAAATTGTGAATATTTGTGATGAACATATATCATGTTTCATATGACATATGGAACATACACCACAACCATGAAATATTATACTTCTGGCATCCTTGGCCTCTGCTTCAGACTCCCAGGAATGAATTAACTTTCCCCTCCCATTGGGCTAATTTAGCAGAATGTAGGTTTATAAGGTACAGTTTCTAGGTCTTCATCTGAAATTTCTGCTTCTCCTCTCCCCATTTTTTCTTTCAACCAAGGTAGAATTGTATTTGTTGGAACAACATAAACAAAGCTGTAGAAAAACTGGTCATGTTTACAAGCACGTCCCCTCATGCATGTCTTAATTTTCTTTCTTGATCCACCAAGTAACTTAGAGTCGGCCCTTAGGATGTAGCACCCTCAGCCGCCCTGCCTTCCCATCGTGTTTCTGCTGTTACCACGGCCATGCCTGGGAAAAACAAATGAACCTTTGAGAATCATTATTTGAAGCAAATAAAGTATTTTCACTTGAATGGTTATTAAATTTTGCTAATGTTCTCTGGTTAGGCAAGAATTACATGGGTCTTGATAACAGAAGCACCAGCAGCAATTAAACACAGGTTTTAACTTCCATAATTTTTTTCTTTTTTTCCAGGTTGGACTTGAACTCCTGGGCTCAAGTGATTCTCCTGCCTCACCTTCTGAGTAGCTGGGAGTACAGGAACATTCCACTACACCTCACTTATCTTCAATAATTTTAGCATCTCATTACGAGGTTTTTGACTTCTGCATTTTTACTTCATATCTCAGCAACATTATAATGGATGAACAATCATGTCTGCAAGTAAGGAGAAGCAAAAACACATATTTTCCCCCTCTCTCCAACAGGACTAAGCAAGTCAAGAAAAAAAGTCACTTTGTACCCTGATATGTGCCAAAAATAACATGATCATCTTATCTGGAAGCTGGTCCCCCAAATAACAAAACCTTAAACATGTCCTACTCCCAAAGGAGAAAAATAATTTTTCCATGATTATTTGCTATGAAAATAAGTCATGACTACTTTGGGGAAAATAAAATCATGTGAGAAAATTGTTTCCAACTATTAACAACAGAATAACTAACGTATCCTTGAGAATATTGGTAATTTTGTGGAATTTTTCATTCAAGTATTTATTATGGTTTTATTTGATAGTCTTCCAGTCTTCCAAAGCTGGACTCTTGCTCCCTGGGCAAGTAAATGTTTTCTTTTCTAACTGCTTCTGCCTTTAAATCTTCCTTTGTCAGAAGTAAATTTAAGATAAAAAAACAGCTTGCTAGTCTTTATTATTTTAATCAAAGCATAGAAAAATCATTCTGAGCTGGCACAACTTGTGGGACCTGATCAACTGTCAATGTTATTTTTGTTTTCCACCACCCCATAAAATAAATTCAGAGGATTTATCTTCCTGGCCTTCCAATAAGCACTAGAGCAGATTTCACGACTTTTCTGCTCACATAATCACTTCAAAGTCCCAAAAGAAGTTAAATGTCCTGTCTTTGCATACAAAAGGAACTCTGGTCCAATCATAACACGAAATGCGCCCTCTCCAGACAAGGACTAGCTGTGTGCTACCTTTGGTGGGACCTGGGGAAAAGCTGGCTTCTTTTTCTTCACATCCACTCAACAGTTTCCCACCCCTCCAAGGTCAAGGCAGGAGGACAGGCCAGCATCAACTGTCTCCATACTCTCTTCATGGGTGCCTGAGTAACAGTCTTCTTCCTTCAGCTGGCTACTCATTTCTTCCTCTGCCTCTGGATTTCTGGAAACTAGGGTGTAGGGCCTCCATGTCTCTCTCTTGGTGAGTGATACCAAGAAGGAGAAAGGGCAGTGAAAGAGCCCTTTGCGTTCCACTCTTTCCCTTCCTCCTCCTCCTCCTCCTTTTTTTTTTTTTAATTCGTTCAACATAGTCTTACATATTGGAGGGAATTGTCACATATTCATGCATACATGGACATTGACAAAGTAAGTTAAGGCCGATCCTAGTCCAGGATCTCCCCATTTCAACCACTCCCTGCTCTCACGTCTCCTCTGCTTTACCCCCATGTTATAGATAGAAACAGGCATATACATGTGTATTAATTTTTGAATTTTCTGATCTTCTCTGCCCGCCTGTGCATAGTTGGGCTTCTAATGGGAGTAGAGAATTCCCAGCTGCATTGATAACCCCCTAATCCCCCACTAAAGCTGCATTAATAACCCTCCTAATCCCTCTCTCCCTTCCCAGTCTCCCTTCTCCTTCCAGCTTCATAGTTATGGTTTCCCCTGCTTACATGGAATTTCACCTATGTTGAGTTTATTTTTTGAGTTTAGCTAACTTTCAACCTGTCTTAGATTTTACTTCAGCTTCCACATGAGAGAAAACATTTAGCCCTTAAGTCTCTGAGTTTGGGTTATTTCACTCAGCATAAATTTTTCCATCTCCATCCATTTGGCTGCAAATACCACGATATCATTCTCTCTAATGGCAGAGTAGAATGCCATTATATATATAAACCACAGTTTTTTTTAATCCACTCATCCAGAAAGTGGGTTGGATCCATAGTTTAAGTATCATAAACTGAACTGCTATAAACATTGATTTACCTGTGTCTCTGTAGATGCTGATTCTAGCTCTTTTGGGAAAATACCCACGAGTGGGATAACTGGGTCATAAGGTGATTCCAACTCTGGTATTTTGAGGAGTCTCCACACTGCTTTCCAGAGTGGCTGTACAAACTTGTAGTCCCACCAACAGTGTGATAGTGCTCCTTTCTTCCCACAACCCTCCGGCATGTTATTATTGTTCTTATTCTTCATTTTTGCCACTGTGACAGGTGAGAGGTGGAATCTCAGTGGATGTGCAGCAGGACAGGAGACTGCCTAAAGTGCCTCTCTCAGGTCAGACACCCTTTAGACTGTCCATTGTTTGGAGGAGTCAGTAACTGACTTAATCTGTAGGTCCCTGGCTTTGGGAACTCTGTTGGTGAAATGGAAATACCAGTCATCTTGCTGTGAGGACTAAAGGAGTCTGTGCATTAGGAAGCACCTGGCCAACTTATTTTCTCCCTGAAGATAAGACGAAGTCAAAAACAAAAAATTCAAAGGTGAATCCTGATTGGTGACATACCTACGCATCTGGGGACCAACAGAAGGGGAAGGGGAAGGCTAAGCTTTCTAGAATGTGATGCATGTCATTTGCAACCCCCACTGTGAGCAGAGTGGGGTTAGCCAGAAAGGCTGAATGCCCGGCAGCCAAGGGTTGGTATGCAGAGGCAGCAGGATAAACAACACAGAAACACACACACACACACACACACACACACACAATTTACTTCACAAAACAATACCCCTGCTCATGCACTGCACTCTGATGTCTGCCCTCTGGTTGAGTTTAATGTTTAGAAATGCTGGTATAATTCACTAAACTGGTATTTTTACCCTAATGTGTCATAACTCACGTTTAGAAAACAATGGTCATGGCACATCCCACTCTACAGCCCAGTGGATTGCTAGGAAAGGGAAAGAAATTAGTTTAGTATAATTTATCTTTGTAAATGCTTTTCTGGGTGGTCCTGAGCTATCTTAAAGAATTTCTTCTGAATGTGACCAGGAGTCACTGAATCTTTCTTTTGAAAAGGTTCCTGGCCCTGTTCTCATCTCCATGCCTGTGCAAAGGTAACTATAAAAGCTATGCCTGTCACTTGAGTTTTGAGTAATCTAGTTCAGTTTCAGGTGTTAAAATCCTCTCACAGGCCAGCCTTCTCCTTTTAAAAGGAACGATATAGATTGGAAGCAACTTTGCTTATCACTTCCATAAACACTGGATAATCTCCCTCCTGGGAATCAAACTTGCTCAGGGCACCTAGCTTATTGTGGTCTCTCCCTTCCCCACAGTATCCTTGCAGATCACTTTCCAGCACCTGCTCTTGATGATGAACCCAAGGACTCCAGATTCACAGTCCTAGCTTTCAGATCCCTCCCGTCATTGTTAATGGGGGGATATCTATTGAATATCTCAATCTAATTTCTTCACCTGTACACAGGAAATACTGTTACTTAAGGGATTTTCCTAAGAATTAATTTATGTTCCAGAGTTTCTCTCTCTTTCCTGGAGATTCATGGCTACTTCTCTCCTAGCTTCTTTTGCGTTCAAAACATGGACTGTCAGATTAAATTGATTATAATATCTGGGATTCCAAGTCATCAAAAATGCTGTGGAGACCACAAAACCTGAAAATAGGTTTCTAATGAGGCTTCCTCAATTCATTACATAGAAAGGATGGAAAAGAACGGCGGGATGAAGCCATCACATCCCTCTAATTAGTAAGATGATCAGCAGGCAGGCTCCTCAATCTAAACAAACCAAAGGTCCATTCTGGGAACCTCACCCACTGCAGTGGGCGCGCGCTCCAGCCCAGGGACAGCGCACTTCTCCCGGTAGGGGCAGGGTGTCCCAGCCCCAGAGGGCTGTCTGAGTGGCAGGGTACCGCTAAGGCAGGCAGGCCCTAGCAGCTAGGAAAGTTTTCTCACCTGCTCGGCCGAGCAGCGCGAGAAAGCCTACCCCAAAACGGAGCGCCTCAGCTTCCAGCTTTTACAGATGCCTTCCAGTGGGACACATGCACATGAAACCGCTGCAAGGAAGGTTCTAAATCTGTATGCTCTCTCGGAGGGAGTCCGCACTTTCCCCCTAGATATCCTGGAAACACTAATCTTCTCCTTCCACGCCATTCTCCAACCCCCTCTGTCCCCCTCCGCCCCCAGCTAAACTAAAAACCACCCCAAATCCAAGAGAGCCCTACTGCCTGGCCCGGAGCCGCACGCGTCCCGAGCCCGGTGCCCCGATTTTGTTCTGCCCTGGGTGCCGCGTCCCGCCCGAGGTTACCGGTGGGCGCGCCCCGGCCCGCGGGTTCCGCCGGGTCACAGCTCCTCCGAGGTGCGTGAGCAGCGCCACCGCAGCTACCGCCACCTCCTCCGGGCCGCCGGGAGCTGGCGAGTCGCTCGGTGCGCCGCGGTGCGGCGGAGACGCGCGCTCCCGACCTGCGGCGGAGGCGGTGCTGGGCGCGGGGTCCCGGACGCAGCCCAAGACACCTCCCCAGCCAGAGGTCACCAAGGCTGAGAGAAGGTGGGCTTCGCAGAACTCTTTTCTGGACACACTGTGCCTCCCTCTGAGTTTGGATCAGAACCTTACACGAGAAAATAATAAAACAAGAATCTCAGGGAATGCTTGACGCTCCCCAGCTCTGCGGTGGGTCCCTCCGGCCAGCTTTGGGTTACAGGGGCTCCTGAGCTGAGCAAAAGGGAATGGGGCAGCACGAATGAGAAGTATGAAGAAATCCTCAGCACGAGTTTCAAGCTCAGTATGGGCCTTCATAATGGGCTGCTTAATTACTACTTCGAATTTAGTGTCTCCATCTGCCCCCAGGTGCAGGTGCCAGTGAACAATCAAATGTCCTCCCAACAAGCCCCAAAGGGACAGGACTGGGCCAAGAGGAGTTTCAAGTTAGCAGGTTTGGCTCATCCCTTCTCTCTTCCAGCAAATATTTATTGAGTCCATATTCCATGCCTGAAACTGATCTGGGCACTGTGGTTACAGCTTCCTAGCACTTATATTTTAGTAAAAAGACAATAAACACAGTAAATAAATAAAATGCAGAGAACATTAGATTGTGATAAAGTGCTGTGGACAAAAACATAAGACAGGAAATGGGGTAATGTTTGGGGATGGGATCAAGTTTTTAAAAAGGTGGTCAGAGATGGGTCCACGATGGAGAGAGCCAGTTGAGCTGGTACCTAGAGAGAAAGCACTTGTGCACCAGATACTGAGATGTTCTTTCATGTATGATCATTTATTTTATTACTCACTGATGCCATATCAAGCAGAAAGTATTCACATTTCCATTTTATTAATGGAGAAACTTTAGCTTAGGGAGGTTAAATGAATTGCCCAAGATCATATTAGTAAAAGAGGGAACTTATATCCAAGCACAGGAAACCTGGCACCCTGGAAAGTGTCGAAGTATGATCATACTGCAGAGGGGATAATGTACCCTCACACTGCACAAGCAGGCTGAAAGTAGTATGAGTAACTCAAGCTGGTGACATCAGGAAAGGATTTCTGGAAATGACATCAGATTCATTGGTTTTTCTTAAACTAGTTTCATTAACCCATGTAAAATGGAATATTTTGAAAACCGTCTTTATGGCATATGTATTTGTTCCTCCACCTCATCCATAAATGATATAATTAGGTCATCTGTGGTGAGAGATGTAATTAGTTCTCGAATCTTCACACTAATTCATTCCAGTTGCGCTTTCCTGTTTGTCGGGATGCTGTCTATCACCCATGCAGTACAGCCTGCAACACACGAATAGTGAAATTGCTCAGAGAGCAGAGCTTATAGAACTGCCACTGCTGAGAGTCAATAGCACGACAGACCAGTCTGTACCTTAGCTGTATGCATCAGGGGGCTTCATTCTGAGTGCGAGGGATCTCTGAGACAGAGTCCTGTGTTGTGTGGAAAAAGCAGGTCATTAATGGTTATTTTCAGAAGCCAAAACTGCAGCATCCGGGGAAGCAGCAGCATCAATAGGTTGGCAAAGTTCTCATGTCTCTCCTAGATATCTCACCTTCCCGTGGTTGCATTCTTTCCTGACTTCAGCAACATCTTTCTACCATTTCTTCAAGGTCCATCCCAAATGCCACTTATTCCAGGAAGCCTTTTGTACCACCCAGCTGCAAGTGAATCCTTACCTAAAGTCAGATACCTCCCTAGGTCACCTGTCCTTTTTTACTTTATTTTACAGTTTAGCATATACATCTTAACACACCGTAGGACTGTTACATAATTAGTTTCTCCATAGGTTCCAACATAATGTCTTGCATCCAGTGGGCATTTATTGAGTCAATAGCTGTTAATAAACTAAGCTGCAAAAATAATCACTGTTTGTTTGTTTGTTTTTTAATTTTGTCTTCTCCTTCCAAAATAACTTTACAGCCTATAGAAATTTAGTGACAGGACTGAAGTATATGTAGCTATAGATGTTGTTTGTCAACATAAGTGGACAACAGTTTGCCTTCAGGTAAGTTCTATTTGCTCCATTTTGAAATTAGATAATTGAGACTTAAGAGTACTTTTCCTAAAGTCATAATACTATAATCATTGATAGAACCAGGATTTAAATTCAGGACTGTTTGACTCCAAAATGCATGTTTTTGTAGTCACAAGCCCATACTTCACTTATTTAGTCATACATATCATTTGATCTTTCAACAAATATTTGCAAACATTTATTATGCTGAGCTCTGCACCAGGCACCAGGAAAATTACAATGATTAAGACTTAGTTCTTGCCCTCAAAATTACTCATAATCTAGTAAAAGGGACAGTGAGGTAAGGAAATTATCAAAATTTAATGTTATAATCCTTATTTTTTCCCTGTTCCTCTCTCTTTTTTTGATTTTTATTAAAGAGTTGAGTTATTATACAATCATAAATGTATATAAAGTAATAATATGATATGCATTTGTTCTTAAACCAGAATTACCTCCACATCGCCCACACCCCAACCTCTTGATTATTCTATAGTTCACCCTTACAAGCAATTGTGAATTTTCCAGAATTAAATGATTGCATAAGTATTATTTAGATTTTCAGGTGGATAAAGAGTATGCTACATTGTTGACTGTCTCCCTAGATCCCTCCCTATCCTCTCTCCCTCCCTCTCCTCTCGCCCTCCTTCCCCCACATAACTATGGTTGCCCTAGATTATGTGTCGCTATGCCTTTGTTGAATCTAATACATGAGTTTGACAACCTTTCACCCAAGCCTGGATTTTGCTCTAACCTCCACAAATGAGGGAAAACATTCAACCCTTGACTCCGGATTTGGCTTACTTTGCTCAGCATGATTTTTTCCATTGCCATCCATTTACCTTCAAAGGCTGTAATATTGTTGTTTATAATTGCTGAGTAGAATTCCATTGTACATATATACCACAACTTTTGGATCCACTCATCCAGTGAGGGGCATCTGGGTTGGTTCCATAATTTAGCTATTGTAAATTGAGCTGCTATGTACATTGATTTTGCTGTGTCACTGTAGTGTGCCGATTCTAACTCTTCTGGAAAAATGCCCAGAAGAGGGATAGCTGGATTGAATAGTGGATGCATCCTTAATTTTTTGAGGAGGTTTTAGCTCTTATAAAAGAGGTTTATAGAGAACCTAAAGCAACTCTTTGTTTTACCTTTGGGGATAGAAAGTGAGAAATTATAGTAAGAATTCATGAGAAGATATAATATAATTTTACTTTTGAAGAATATGTAGTAGTTTGTTACAATGATAATAAAGAGAAGCAGATAGAAGACAGAGGAAGGAGCATATGCAAAAACTTGGAGGCATGGAAGAATAAAATGCATTCATAGGATGACTTTGACATTCAGGAGGGCTACGGCATGGTGAGAGCAGTGGGGACATGAGGGTGGAAAGGCTAGCAGGGCCAAATCACAAAGGATGCATGGAGTAGCTTTAAAGAGTCCATTAACCCCTGAAAATGCATGAGAAGTCCTTCATGTCAGTGCATGTCCGCATTTCAAGGAAAGATTCCATAGCTGTAGTCATATTTTCAAAAGAATTGACTGACCCAGAGTTGGAAGGAGGGAAGTCCATTTCCTTTCCCACAGCCTACTGCTTGCCCCATGGACCACAAGTAACCCCATTACCCAGGATAGGCTGGTTACTTGGATTTGGGATGGATGCAAGGCTCACCCCTGCCAAATTGCTTACAAACATGTAGTGGCACCAGCATCCCCAGGCAACAACGACTGGATCCCTGCCCTCCCATATTCCCTCTAAGGGTGGAAGGAGTGTTGTTGGATGGCTGGCAGGCCAAGAGGCAGGGCATGGGCAGCTAAGAACATAGCCAAGGAAGCAGCAGGAAGTTGGACAGCAGTGAGCCAGGACTCCGAGCCCTCAGTGACTATTCTTTTGCCACCTCAGACTTCTCTTACTGGTATGGGCTGAATTATGTCCCTCCTCAAATTCACATGTCCTAACAAGCCAGTACTTCAGAAAATCATATTTGGAAATGGGGCCTTTAAAGAGGTGATTAAGGTCAAATGAAGTCATATGGAGGGCCCTAATGCACCTAATCCTTGGTATTTTGTTGTGGCAACAGCCCAAGCAGACTTATAGACTCATAGAACACCAGTTGAAATATAAAGATTTTATGAATTTCAAGATGGTGACTAAATAGCTTTAAACCCCAAATGTACTTCCCCTCTAAGCATGGAGTCCTATACTACTGCACTGGTCAAATGGCCATGAAACCAGGTCTTAGGAATGTGGGATGGAGATCTACATACAACTTGGGATTCACCTATGGAGAGGTGCAGTTGAAACTGAGAGAATGGGTGAGATTGCTCCCTGGAAACAGGAAGAGAGAAGAGAGCTGATATCTGAAAAAGTAACTAGAGAAATAGAAGGTGAACAATAGAAGATGGAATCTAGTAGAGAAATGGGCAATATTATATTATCTAAGGCCTGAGGTCTTGTGAATAAGAATCAAAGCCGTGGGCCTTAGCATGGAGGCCACATGGTCGAAACTGAGGTCAGATTGCTGTTAAGGAGGAGTTGGTACACTCACAGGCCACTCTTCTAAGGAGGTTGAGGAGGCAGGAGTGGGACAGGACTATAAGCCTGCCAGAGGCCAGGGGCCAGGAGGGCTCAAATACATCCCATACCAAGTCAAGGCTAAATCAGCCTGCTGGAAGGGCCAGTGAAGGGCTTTCAACCAAAGCATTCACTGGCCTAGCCCTAGTACTGAACTCTAACTAGAGCTTTTCTTGTTTATTATCTGAATGTCCTCACTGGCTTCATGAGGGTAGTAACACTTATACCTCAATCTAGCACCAGGAACAGTGCCTAGCACATAGTAGGCCCAGGAAATATGCTGAATAAAGGAATGGATGCAGAGTCAAGGAAAAGGTTGTGCTTGCTATGTTTAGTCTGTATTAATTTGTTTCAGATGAGAAACTTAAACATGTTTATAGACTGAGAGCAAGAACCCAGAAGAGAGAAAGAAGGTGAGGTCGAAGTCGAGAGAGGAAACAACTAATGAAATAAGATGCTAGAAAAAGAATAAGAAAGTAAATCATGGGGACTCTGGACGAGAAAATAAATCGAAAATTCACTTATCCATTCAAGGGTGAGTATCTTGCATTGTCCTGGCCCCTTTCAGGGATGGGTACTTATTTGGAGGGCAGGGAGGATATAAAAGAAAATAAAAGATATATATTTTTTGCATTTGTTTAAGATGACATCATCTAGTTAAGATGTTTTTCACGGGGAAAAAAATAGCAATGAAACACAGCAAGAATGTTCCCAAGCATCTGAGTTAATAAAGAATTTGAAACAGAATGAACTGGGAGAATACCCAGAGGTACTACTTGAGAAGTGTACAGAGATAAGGAAAAGGAAGTAGAAAACAGGGAAACGTGGGTGCTGGACTGGGCTGCTGGCAGTGGGCCAGCTGGCAGCTCTCAGGATCCAGAGAGCTGGGGCTTTGAGTTGCTGAAGACCTGAGATGGCTCCATTTATTTGCCTATTGATTAGGACATATGCCAGCAAACCTGGCAGGAAGCAGTAAAATTGAGACCTGTCTCAAAGAAGGACACATCGCTAATACTAATGTGTCTAGGCATGAAAACCTGGCTGTGTTTCAATGAGTCCAACAAAAAGGCGAGGACTAACTGCAGAAAGGGGTGAAAAAGAAAATCTGGCATTGTTTTCAGATGTAAAAATAATATGACAGTTACCCCTCTGTCTTGTTTGTTCTCTTTAGAGTATAGAATAATCTATCTATCCAGATCAAAGGCAAAATCACACACGCACACACGCACACACACACACACACATCGGCGCGCGGTGGGGGAGATTCCTCTAGCAAAGGAACTCTCTTCAAGAACACAGGTTCTGCCTCCTACTCACTTAAGTTTCAGAAACTAAACAGGAGGCAGGTGTTGGGACACCTGCAGTCTCCACAGTGTGGACGCACAGGCTGCAGCTGGCCATGTTCTGAACATGAGTCTCCCACCTCAGTCATGGCAGCAGCTTGCCAATCATTTTTCCTCAGGTAATTTGAAGGTTGTCCCACATTATACTCTTTTTCTTTCTTCCTTCTTGGTGTCAGTTGGATGTCTTTGATTTGCCTGGCTTTTATACTGTTGCTCTTTTCAAATTAGCACAATCATTCCTAAATAAATACGTGCACAGTGCTTTCACTTGCCGATTGTTTTCTTTTTAGTGCATGAATCACGAGGCAGAGCAGAGTGCACCCCTGCACGAACTGACACAGGACCCCTCCTTGTGATGTCCACTGAGTTGCTTCCCTTCCAGTGCTTGAGTGTTTACTGGGCGCTTCCCTCTTGATCCTAGCCCTATCATTTCTCCAGTGGAACTGTGCAGACATCCACCCACAGAGCGTGCCACTAGGCAGACAAAATAGCTAATGTGTTTTAGTTCACGTTTGGCATTCAGTCTAGAAGATGGAGCTGTGAGCCAGCCTGGAATGTCAACTAGAATACATTTTACACTACCAGAGAGAGCATGCACGCACGCATGCACACACACACACACACACACACCAGGGGAAAATTACAGCCTCATGGGGATCATGTACAGCCTGGGGCTTTTACACTTGCATATTTCTTTCCTCGAAATTGAATTGGTGCATTTTTAGAGTGGATTTCTGGTGGCTTCTTATGTGTTTACTATCACACAATCACGAGGAAGCTTCAGTTTATGGGCTCTGGGCTCATCCACTCTCTGACAGCAAATGAAAGAGAGGAACAAACTTGTCCTAGCTGCTTGCTTTTTGTTTTTCCTTATATTGCATCACAGCCATCAGAAGTCATGCCAGAATCATTCCAAAATGGAAAAGCACTAAGTCCAGCTCTCAACCTGGTGGTTATAGCTATGTGGGTACTGTCCCACATGTACTCTTGCCCCCTCTGTTTCTTGCAAGCCTGCATACCTGCCTGGTAACCCCTAGCAGGGAGGCGATGCCCTGTCTGGCTTCATCTTCTCACAGAAGCCACCTTTCCCCTCCTGGCTACTTTGCTTTAGAGAATTTTGTACTCACTACCTTCACTTGCAGACTTCCTCCTCATTTTCTGGTTTCAGCTTATGATCCAGCCCATATACTTCTGCTAACATAAAATATGAACCGACCAAGCTGCAATTCCCAAAACGCCGCCCATCACAGAGCTGACCTAGGAGCAGGCCACTACAGAATGCCTGCAGTTTCCTAAGCACTGCTCGTCTGGAACCCATACCGCATATGCCACATCCTCCTTAAAGTAAAAAGGTGAATTATTTTATTATGGTATACGTTTATTAATTACATGCATTATTGTGTATATATCGCAATTTGGGCATTCTTTTAGATGCTAGGGATCCAAGAGTAAACAAAACAGACATTCCCTGCCTTCATGGAACTGACAAATGCTTCACACATTTTTCAAAGTTGTTCACAGTTATTTTCTTTTTCGACCCTATGATAATTGCTTGAGGAAACAAAGTAGCTCTTATACCTATTACGGAAAAGGTGGCTAAGGCTTAGAAGTCCAGTGACTTCCCCAGGGAAACACATTGAGTGGTGGAGGAAGAAGGCAAGTCCAGCCTGCTGGTTCCTGCTCCAGTGCTCCTGGAGCTCCTGCCTGCCAAGACGTCTGACCCATAGCCTCTTGCAAATAGGGAGGAGAGGTATCCTTACAGGCCCACATCAGACTTCTGGAGTGGAAAACTCATCCTGAATCCTAAAAATCATCAGAGTTTTTGTGTTGCAAAGAGAGCAATCTTGGGGCTGGAGTGTTGCTCAGTAGATACGGTGTTTGCCTGGCATGAGAGAGGATGCGAGTTCGAGCCCCAGCACCACGTACACAATGGAGTGTCAAAGCAACAAAAGCCACAAGATAAACTAAATAAAATTGATTCTCTCTCTCTCACTGTTCCTCTCTCTCTTTAAAAAAAAATACTATTAACAAAGAGAGTAATCTTCCGAAGCAGTGCTCATTTCAAGTCTAAAATATGACAATATCTAAAGCTGTGAAGTTCTTAAAGATGGATGCTGCATCTTGTTCATTTTTGAAAACTCCACACCTGGCTCACTGCATGTCCTTTATAAGTGTTTACTAATGCATAAACACAACCCAGAAATATCAAATGATGTTATGATATTGTGCTTTTAAACTATGCGGCTCTTCGGGCTGGAGCAGTGGCTCGGCAGTTATGGCACTTGCCCAGCAAGCACAAGAACACGAGTTCAAACCCCAGCACCACGCATACAATGAAGTCTCAGAGCAGCGAAGGCCACATGAAAAACTAAATAAAGTTGATTCTCTCTCTCTCACTGTCCCTCTTTCCTTAAAAAAAAAAAAAAGTATGCTGCTCTTGTGAAATTATCGTAACTTAGAATGGAAAGCTGTGGTGTTTACTATGATTTTGAAGTAACTAAAAAGGTGAGATAGAGATCTGTGTATTAATAACAGGAATGCTTGATAAGCACATGAGGATAGATGTTTGGAGAAACAGAGGTCTGGTTTAATTTTCATTTCAAAGCATGGGTTATTTTGAGAGCTGCAGGATTATTTTTCATTGCATTTCTGTGTTTTCTGCTTAATTAAATGCTGACCTTCAAATTTCTAATACTGTACCTGATTCTTCATTATAATCACTGGATTGTATTTTATCTGAAAGTAGAGTTATTTTGTAACATCACAGACATTCTTTGCCCATGGAAATTAAGACAGGGAAAAACATCTTTCTAGCAGGTTTCTAGTAGGTCTTTGTTTAGATGGAAAAGGTATCAAAAAGATGGGAGGATACACCCTCTTCAATTCTCATTGACTGAGGACAAAACCAGGTTAACCCTAAAGTTGAAGAGGTTACACACACACACACACACACACACACACACACAGGTGTGTATGAGACAGGTAAACTAAAATGGACCCAGGGAGAGAGACTTGGTAAACAGAGACCTCTGAAAACATGGCAAGTTACATTGAGCTTGCTTCTTCAGTTAAAAATAAACAGAACATTCAATGTATGCTTAGAATAGATTGTATTTTTATTAAAATGTCACTCACCTGAGGAACTTACACAACATGCCCACCAGTAGTTAATGGCTAGACTGAACAAGGAGGAACATTCTGATCTCCAAGTGTAGGGTGGTTACCATGGGACTTGGTTGCCATAAGACTTGATCTCCAATGAAGTTTGTAAACATTTTCTGATTCAGCAAAATCTAACAATGGCTCACCTGCTTAAGATCCCACCTTCCCCCTACCCCCTGCAAATCGTATATAATCAGAGAGCTCAAACTCATACAGGTCACTGTCTTCTCTGAAAGACAAGGGTCACCCACGTTCCTGAGAGTGAGTATTTGTGAATTCCTTTGCTGTCCTTAAATAAATCTTCAACTGTTCCTTGTTTACTGACATGTCTTATAACTCTTTCTGCAAGGAATAGCAAGAACCTGGATGGTTTCAAGTTGAGGTTCCCCTTTCTTAGGACCTCCTTGGATCCCCACTGGTGACACTCACACTTATTATCTTAACATGTTTTCTGTTATAAAGAAATACCATAAACTGCATGTCTTGCAAACAACAGAAATTTATTGCTCACTATTCTAGAGGCTGAGAAGTTCAAGATCAAGACTCCAAGAGATGTGGCATCTGGGGAGGGCCCACTCCCTGTTCATAGAGCAGCACTTACTGCTGTGTCCTCACATGGTGGGAAGGATGAGCGAACTCCCTTCAGCAGATTTTATATGGGCCTTATTCCAATTCACAAATGCTTTTCCCTCAGGACCTAATCCTCTTCTGGAACCCTTGTGGGTTAGGATTTCAATATAAGAATTAAGGGAGGACACATTTAGATATATTATAGAATATATGAAATGAAGAATATTTGATGAATGGAAAGGGCATGATGTGAAAATATTTCATAACACACATCTACTTAGGTAGATGGAAAAACCTGAAAAGTTCAGTACTGAAGACAGCTGTAAATTCACGTGGGTTTGTTTCACCTGGAGAAATAATTGCTCATCTTTGTTCAATTGTGAAAAAAATAAACAAATCAATAAATGGGACGAAATGTTTGGAGGGATCAAGGCAATTCAGGAGAGGTGATGCAGCAGGCAGCCAGAACACAGGGTCAGAGTAAAAGAGGCAAAGGTTGAATCTCTGTCCTGACACTGACTTGATCTGTGCCTCAGCTGCCTCACCTATAAAGTGGAGATACCCAGTGCCTCCAGGATTACTGCAACTGTGAAATGAGACCACATATATGAAGTGCTTGGAATGGTGTCTATCAGAGTAAATACTCATCATAGGATAGCACCTGCCACTCTTGGTCATGCATGATGTTTCCAACAATGGCCTGGCCAGCTTCCATTTTGTGGCAAAAGAAGAAATTTCAAATCTGGACCTTTGTGTTGGATCCCTAGAGTAAATAATTTTGATACTCTGGGCAAGTCGATGAACCCACTTGTGCTCCTTTTTGTGACAAAGCATCAGTCATTCGATTTCATAGGAAATTAAACACGATTTTGTAAGCAATTTTGCTTTAATTCCAGAGTCACATAAAAAGTAGGATCAAGGATGGCCCACACCAAGGGACCGTTGCCTCAGGATTCGAATGAGTTTTGCCTCAGGCTTTCCATAAAACTAGAATGTCTCCCAGGACATGCCGCCGTTGCGGTTCTCTACCACTCATGTTTTACTGGATTGTTTTATTTTTTTCTGTACCTGGGAGCATTTTCTGTACCTGGGCTGCTTCTTTCTCACACACCGCAAAAATACTGGTGGTCTAGCTCTTCAGAGGAACCAAAGCAAAACGTAATGAAGAATACAACTCCAGGCAGAAGCACTCCCAGTGAGAACAGAAGTTGTTGTGATGGGAGAGTCTCATATCAGGGCTCTTTTCTTCTTTGTTGAAGAACGGCTGGACCTGTGGGAGGCTGGCTCCTAGTATGGAACCATGCTCCCCAGGCTCTGCAACTGAGCAACTGCCTTATCTCTGGGAAGTACAGGATTAATTAAAAAGCAGGTCTAGAATCCTATTAAGGTGTCGGGGTTGCCCTGTTGAAAATAGTAAGGAAGGTGCTGACCTACTCTCATCTCCTTGTCAAGATGGGTCTTCTGCCAAGCAAAGTAATGAAATAGCTAGTGGGAGAGTCCTGTGAGAAAGGTAGAGCTGTGCATACCAGGTTGCCTTGGATTGCTTCTGGTAAACAAACCTGCGATCTGCGAATTTCTAGGACAAGTCTCCCTGTCACAGTCCAGTGAGCTATGCAACTAGCCAAGAATAAAATGGAGAGATTTCATAACTCAAATGGCAATAAGTGATGTGAGCTGCGCATATGGCTTTGACATCTCATGTGTTCCCCTGGACCAGAGTGGATCCATACATCCTGGAAGAGCCTAGACAGCTGGGCTGATAGTGCCTACTTACCCTGTGCCTCTTGATTCCTTGTGTCCTTGAAATTATGAGTAAATCTTGCCACTGAATAAGATCTCTGATTTATGCCAGTCTGATTGGACAGCCCCATCCTGGTGATCAATCAGGTGTCCAGGAAAGGAGGAGGGAAAACTGTGCTCAGGTTTCAAGTGGAAGACATGAGGCTGGGAAGGCCACTGTCTGCCCTCTGGAGAACGTCCATAAACTGAAGGCAAAGACCCTTTGGAATCCCTTGGATGTCATTCCTCTTGGAAAGATTTCTCTCAGATTCAAAATAAAGGGCTGTGCTATGAACTGTTCTTTGGATTTCCTCAAAGGATGCTGCTAAGCCCATAACATGAGAGCAGGGATGGCTCCAGCAGACATTATCAATCTTGCCAGAGGGATGGACTGTTGAGAAAAGAACTCGCAAGGCATGAATGCCCACATTTTCTAGGTAGCCTGTGGCTTAGCGGGCCCCCGGGCACACACCTCTGCATCCTCCCTGCAGGTCTGCCTCTAACCAAGAGGTTGCTCACCAGTTGGCCTATAAAGTTCACCTTTGTCCTCTGATTGCAAATCATGTTGATTTTCACAGATTTCCTCTTATTTTAATTCCCTCTGGACTCAACTTGGGTAAGATACCTGATTTTTAAGAAAAAAAAAAAAAAAAACAGTTCACAAAGTTATGTCCTCATCATGAAGGGAAAATTGGTTCCTGTTGGTTCTCTGGAGTATTCTGCTGTACAACCCAAATGAATCAGTAAACAGCACGTTGCTGATTAGATCTGGAATATGAATGTGCATGACCACAGGTTGCTGTAGTCACCAGAAAGAGTTATTAGTGGAATGGAGATGAGAAACGGAATGAGTTTTCATTTCTCTCCCAGGACCAGGTGAAATCATTTAACTCATAAATCAGAAAAACTAAGCCATGTATGTTTTTAGATGGCAATTAAATTGTTTGAAAACTAATTTTTCCCTCCAGCTTCTGAGGCGAATTCAGGGCTTATAGTGCTGATTAGAACGGAGAGTTTCTGCCAAACTCTAATGCATGTTCCACCAGATTTTGGAAACGGAATGAAAGCGAGTCATCAAAGAGCAATCAACTGTGGGCTGCTTTTCATACGCCTCCTCGGGCAGGAGAGGCTTAATTCTATACCAGATGCAAGGTTTAATCAATAATTTATGCGTTCTTTCCTTAAACTTTGTATAGAGATAGTATATTTCTACATAGTTCAAAAAAGACAAAAGATAGAATATTTACAACAGAATAAGGGGCCTTAGAAGCTAATGTTCATGGTAACATCTTTATTTTCATTTCCCCAAAGACAATTGCTTGTTTAAACTTAACATACATTTATATGGCATTTGTTATATACATATACTCTTATGAGTACCATATAAAGATGAACTCATTTTTGTCCCCATAACAATCATATGAAATAGATAGAGGGTATTATTAACTTCCTTCCCATTTTATAGATGAGGAAACTGAGGCACAGAGTTTGAACTTGCCCAAGGTTACACTCCTGCCTGATCTGAATCTAAAGTCTGTGCTCTCAACCACTATGCTATATTGCTTTATTAAATTCTTTAATCACAAAATTTAAAGGCTTTAATTCTTTTTCTACCTTACAATGTTCCTTCTCTTTTCAAAAAAGATGGATGTATGGAAACCTCAGCATGAGGATCAAGACCTGTAAGCGGAAATCAGGCAGCAATCATTCACAAGATGCTGGACAAAGTGGAAAATTGCTGCTTTTGTTAACCATTTTTGCAAGGGCTAGAAAGTCCCCTCGTGTCCCAGTTCTTCTGTTGGTGGGAAGGATCCTATCTATTTCTCTGGTCCCTTTCTATGCTCAAGTTCCCAAGTTGTTGTTGCCCACTGGATGTTAAATAACCCTCCCAAGATCATTCATTCAACTCCTTCCATGTACCAAGCCCACATGAAGAATATTTGAGAGCACCTTCTAGCAAGTGAAAATAAATAAGAAAGGGACTGGAGTAAATGTTAATTTACCCTGGAGTAAATGTTAATCCAGAATATTTCAGACAGATCAAAGTATAGCAATGCTTTCCACATTTATTGAGCATCAGCACTAGGCAGTGACAGGTTAAAATCAAAATTAACATTATTAGCTTCCTTTGTGTCCCTGGCTCTGAGCTAGATTCTGGAGATATATCAGCAAATAAGATAAACTCATTGTCTGCTTCACTGCACAAACCAGCTTGGAGAAGACTGCCAGCAAAAAAGTAATTATAAATGTAATTATAAATTATTTGATATTATAAATTATACTTCCAGGTTTGATTTTGTCAAATGCTGAGATTCCCTGATGCAGCAGATACATTCTCAGGAGCTTCTCATCCGGTCTAACAATTCCTCATTTTAGAGCTTCTCTAACATATACGATATTGAGCACTAGGTGATTGAATTATAAGTTCTGGACTTGTCACTGTGGGGTGGTGGTGAGAGATTCAGTAGTTACAAAGGCAGTGTGTCCTGATGGGATTCACTGGGGGATTCTCACTGGGGAGATTCTTCCAAAGGTCCTAGAAAGTCAGAAAGCCACATCCAGAGCATCCTGTATAGGAGCAAATTCTCCCTTAAAAATCAACAATGCACAGGCCCCAGGTCAGTCCCCAAAACACACACACACACACACACACACACACACACATACATCCCTGACAAAGATCGGTACATAAACTCTAATTGGAGGGGGAGAAAAAAGACAGTGACTTTGAAACAAGGATCCTGAGCAAAAGGCAGCAATGCAGACAGTGAGGTTGACCAGAGCCACAAGGATATATATGCGACTCCAGGTTGTTCAATCTTTCGGTGAGAAGGTAGGCGCTGGTATCGGCACCTTCCTTACAGTCTTTGAAGACTGGATTACTTAGTGGACCTACATGTTCTTTTAGGGAGAATGGACTCTCATTTCTTCCTGTCATCTTTCTACCCTTCTAAATACATATCTGGAGAAGGTAAGCCCTTCCTAAGCAGAATGAGCCAAGCGAGGTTGGCGGAGCACCTGCTTTACCAGGCCTGTGTTTTCTGTGCGTGGCTTCGTTCCACAGCAAGCAGGAAGTGTTTTGGAGAGGCATCGTCTCATCTTTCTTTGTATTCTTAGCTCTGCTGTTTTGTCTCAGAAGAGCGCTTGGGCTCCAAGCAAAACGGTCAATGCTACAGCCTTGACTACTACTTATAATTAGCATTTCATTTTCATATTCTCTAGGGAACACCCCAAAACATTTTGTAATTCCAACTCATATGGAATGCGTCAAAGTATAAGTGATAAATGTGCCAAAAAGTGTGCCTGGGCACCTTAAACTAAAGGATCTGTCCCTGTGGAGGACCATGGTGTGGTGAACAGTGTGGAAGAAATGCTTCAGAATGATGACTGCCAAAATCTGTAGGAGGAAAAGCTTTGCAGGGGCCTTTGTGTTCGGTGGCCCTGCCAGGCTTTCCAGGTCAATTAAACAAGTTCCTGGGCAGTGTGAGCCTCAAGGTCTGCTACTCTGGGATAATAGCAAGAGATGGGAAGGGGAGGTAGGAAAGCAGATGCGAGCAGCACCCTGCAATAATCAAAGAACAACTGGCAGACTTCTGTGCCAGGAGCACCATTCTGAGATGCTGCCCTCAGGAAAGCAAAGCTAGGCTGGTGAAACCCAGCACTGAAGGGCAACGCTGTCATAAAAGAAAAGCCCCGGGCTTCCTACTGGTGGAGCCAACCAATTTGCTTTCTAAACGGATCAGCTTTTCCCCACTCCCAGCAAAAGTCAGTTGTCCATAACAAGATCTGTTTTAATCATCAGTGTTTTATTGGGATTGAGAATTATAAATGGGTAATGTGTTAGTGAAAGGACCTTGAAATAAAAAGACATTATGTGCTCAGAAACTGTTTTATGTCATTCCCATTTGAGAACCAAGACCTAAAAAATGAAGATGATATTTATATAACATCTGCATTCTTAAAGGACATATGAGGATTTTAATTCACTATGTATAAGAAATATGGTTTAAGAAAAAATATTCAGTTAATGTTTCCTTTTCAATTGCAGGATTCATACTGAAAAGGAGTTGAGGAAGAAAAACCTAAAACCATGCAACTGATTGCATAGCCTGTCACTAATTTAGGGCTGGGGATTTGGAAGTCTGCATAGTTTATTTAGACCCCCGTTGAAGAGTGTCCACAGCTCTTCCAATGCTGGGTAAAGACGGTTTCATTGGGTTCCCCTTCCACTGTAACCACGGCACTTCTATGTCCTAGCAGCAGCATATATTTATAGTTCACACTATTTTTTTTACTAACCTGAGTTCCTAAGAGCCAGCGCATTCATTCCCTTAGAGCTGCAAATTTCTCTTTAGAACTGAATGTAAGGCCCCTAGAACAAAAAGAAAGGGAAAAAATTCAATAGTGATTTTTGGTGCTGTGATTCAAAGCACTAGTATGTCTTTTGAGAAAGCCACAAAAATAAAAAGAAGAGATTCCCAAGGGTGTATCTGCTGGCAATAGAGAAAAACAATTCTATCAATTGTAAACTTGAAAAACAAATTGTCATAAAGCTCTTTGTCATGCAGTTTCTGCCTCCTATCTTTGCTCAGGATGACCTTGCATTTGCCTAAGCCACACATCTTGTGATGCCAGGTAGTATCAATGCTTTCCTTCTAGCCCATTGGTAATAGTGTTTAACCTTATCAGTAGCAAGTGACCCTACAGTCTGAGAAAGTTCAGAGTCCACTGCCTCATTTCCTGATATCTAGAAATACAAATTCCAAACTCTGAGGCTCTCTGAATGAATGAATAAAGAGGAAAACTACCAAAGATTTTGCCAGATCAAATTCTAAGCGCTCTGCTATATAAATCATATAAAATCAAAGGAAATTCTGCTCCTTATTCTAAATGATTAAAAAGCCAATCTCATTTTTTGTTTCTGAGAAGAACATGATATCAAAGTTTTGTGTGTATTTGTGCTACCTTTCTGATCCCTAAAACTGGGGTAATGTGAGTTGGGAGAAAATTCATGATAAAAATAGAAAAACAAGCAAATAAAAAACTCCTTAAAAATAATCCAGAAGCTGAGTTAAATTCTATTTGGCTTTTTAGACAATGGTTTTCCCTACCAGCTCTTTTATTTGAGGTTCGAAGGGTTATTACTACAGAGAGTACAAATTTTACCAACAGAGTTATAAGCCTTCTTCTCTGTGCAAAACCAAAATCCAACCAGAATGCCTTGCTGGTGTCACCACCTGACTGTGATCCATACAGGAGTTTCTGCTTCTACTGGCAAATCTTCACCGTATTTTCATTTTATAGTTTTTTCTAACTGAAGCTAAAGGCATGATTGATTGTATGGTATGGCTCCAAGTTCATGAAGAAATGAGTAGCAAGACTCTAGAAAAGAAGAAGGGCTTGTTAATAATCACAATGATCTTTGTTATATATTTATAATTTTATAATGTAAAAAATTTATAATTTTGGCCAGTACATATGTTTCCTAGGGCTGATATAGCAGAGTCTCACAAACTTGTTGTTTAAAACAACAGAAATTTCTTCTCTCCCATTTCTGGAAACTAGAATCCAAAATCGAGGTATCAGCAAGCTGGCTCCTTGTACAGGACTGTGAGGAGTCCGTTCTGTGCCTCCCTCCAAATTTCCAGTGATTCCCTGATCTTTGGCATTCCTTGGCTTGTGAATGCAGCATTCTAATATCTGTTTCCCTTGGTACTTGGTGTTCTTCTCTTTATGTCTGTCTCTGTTTTCTATTCTTCTAGGGATACTAGTCACATTGGATAGGACCGCACCCTATTCCAGGATGACTTCATCTTACCTTGTATCTTAATTACATCAGCAAAGATTCCATTTCCAAATAAAGACACTTCAGCATATGCTTTGGAGGGACATAATTCAACTCGAGAGAGTTAGAATTTTTTTTTCTAATTTTAACAAAAGTGAACTTTAAGGGCAAGAAACCATTCAAAAATGATTTTTGGACATATTCACCCCTAAATATAAAAGACTTTGCTTTATGAGATTTGATTGTCAACAACTCATATGTTATGTAAGAGGCCAAAATTTGAGCGGGTGGCTTTAAGGAGACTGTTTCCCTTTGCCTCATTAAAATAATTCATTAGAGTTTCTCCATATGGGCAGGCTCTAGAAATGTCCCATTTGAAGTTGACTTTTATCATCCAGACTTATGTAGGATAAGAAACCAACATTTAGGGTATTGGAGATTATGCAACCCAAGTGTTGGTTACCCACTTCAGAAGTTTTACCCTGACCCACTAAATTTGGACCACTTCTGGTGAAATTCCACCAGATTTGTAGGAAAGTAGGCTTTTGGATTTCAAAATACAGATTTTGTATCTATTAACAGAAATGCCAGGAGTGTTTCAATTTTTTTTCAGATTTTTGCAAGTCTAAACATGAAATTCACTTATGTTTCGTACATATCTTTTATATACAGACTGTAAGTAATTTTAACCAGTATTTTTTATTGTGCCCTTGTTTTGACTGTGACCTATCACACATGAGGTCAGATGTGAAATATAGGATCATGTCAACACTCAAAATGTTTTGAATTTTGGAAAATTTTAAATTTCATATTTTGGGTTAGAATGCTCAATCTGTAGTAATGGGAAGAGTGCCCTAACAATAATTCTGCTGAAACTGGCTTCATTTGCTACTGTTCCCACTATGCTCAAAGGCACCCTGGGAGGAACTTACCTTGGACATTCAAGTTAGGATAACCCAATAATAACTAAGTGAGTCAGTTGGGCAGTTTTAAGGGGAAAAGGCAGGGGAAAATCCTCATGCTATTGTGACTACTCCACTTTTACAATTTTGTAATTTAATGTACTAAGCCCTTCATTGTGAAATGATGACTTTCCATAAAAAAAAAAAAAGGTACTCATCCTGTGGAGTTTCATGGAACACTGTGATTCAGGGATTTCCTGCAAAATACAGCCTTGTCTGACAGTAAAAAAAAAGATTAGGTAAAACATAGAATTCCATTGATTAAATGGAGAGGTTGGCAGGGAGACGAAGCTATTCATGAAGTTAAAAAATTAGTGAAATAATTGACTTCCTAAAGGAAATTCAGAAAACAAATGGAAGAACTTAGGGAAGAGATGGCAACGCAACAGAAACAGATGAAGCATGGGCTGGTGGAAACCAGTAGAATTAGAAAATAATTACAGAAATAGGCAAGATTGGAGGGAATAGACACCATGAAGTATTCAAAATGAAAGAGAAATTTGCTTATTTTCAAAATTGGAAAGAAGTAGGGAGAAAATGAAGAAGAAACTGGTAAAGGAAATCCAATATACAGCTGGACTTACCAAAGAAAGAAAGAACATGACTTAATGTGGGGAGGAGAGGGAGAGAAACAAAATGGTAAACATTATATGACTCTAATAATAGGGAAATTGTAAATGGTGTACTGCTGGTAATATACAAATTTGACTACCATAGATTGAAGAAGGGAGACGGGAAAAGGTAGGAGGAAGATTAACTATGATATAAAGTAGTTCTAAGTCAAGGATATAATTAAAGTTTATATTATGCAGTAATATATATAGAAATAGGCACATATAAATGGTACAAGGAAATCTTCTAAAAATAGATTGTTGAACATAATTGGGAGGTATAAGAGAGGAAGTTAGGGGAAGGATTTGGAAATAAACTTGTTTCATCATTGCTTATGGTAGGAAGAATAGATTCTGTCTCTAAGAAATGAAGTGCTGTAGGTATTGTGCATATACACTAAGCTTCAAAAATTGCAAATGAATCATTGACAAGGTTAAAAAAAGAAAGGACAAACACAATGAAATGCATTTTTAAAACTATAAAAATAGTTTTAAAATTTAAAATTTAAAAATAATGAATTTAAGACCACACATGTCTTTTTTTTTTAAGAGATAGGGACAGTGAGAGAGAGAGAAACAATTTTTATTTAGTTTTTCATGTGGCTTTTGCTACTCCCACGCTTTGCTGGGTATGTGTTGCTGGGGTTTGAACCTGCATACTTGTGCTTGCCAGGCAAGTGCCATAACCACTGAGCCACCACTCCAGCCCCCACACGTCTCTTAAATCAATAAATATAAAAGGGTTTAATAAATCTATTAAAATTATTGATTAGGTCAAAAAGTAAACATAACTGGAAGCTGTATATTAAAGACTCATCAAAAACAAAATTCAGAAAAATTTAAAATAAAAGTATGGGCAAAGTTATACAAGATAAATATAAACCAAAGAAAGCAGGAGTCCTGGTTGTAATATCAGAATAAATGGCGCATCAGGAAAAGAACATTAAATGAGATCATAAAAAGGGTACTGTGTTAATCTGCTTTGCTTCACTATGACGAAAGTACCTGACAAGAACAACCTCGAGGAGGAAGTCTGTTTTGGTTCATGATTTCAGAGGTCTCAGTCCATGGTTTTCTGACTCCACTGCTATGGGCCCAAGGAGATGCAGAACATCGTGGCAAAAGGGCATTCGGAGGAAAACTGCTCAGATCATGACAGCCAGGAAGAGAGAAACAGAGTACAAGGAAACAAGGATAAGATACATAATCCCTAAGAGCACAGCCCCAGTGACCTACTTCTTCCAGCCACACCCACATGCCTATGGTTACCAAACAGCAATGCATTCAAATAATTTATAATTAGATTAATCTAGTGATTAGGTTACAGCTCTCATAATGGAATCATTTTACCTCTGAACATTGCTGCATTGCTTAACACTGAGCTTTCAAGGACACCTCATATCCAAACCATTCTAGGTGTTTTATAACCCTAAAATTTGCAATTAATAATGACTATATAGCAGTAATAAATGTTTATTTAAGCACAAGATAACAGCATAAATTGTCATAATGCAGAAAGTACAGGAAATACAAGAAAGCTTGACAAATCCCATTTCTAGAAGGATACTTTGGTTCATTTCTCAATCTATGAGATATTAATTGGCAAAAAAAGCAAAGATACAGAAGACCTAAACAGCAAAATTAATAAAGGAAATACATCAATAAGTTGTCAATATCCATACAATTGAGACTACATTCCTTTTTCAAGCATTCATGGCACAGTCATCAAAGTTGGCCACAAAGAAAATCGCAATAAATTCTTCAGGATGAGTTTTAACAGTCAAGAAAATGAATACTAAGTTAGTCAGCTTTCTGTCACTGCTACAAAATACAACTTCTGAGAAGGAAAGCTCTAATAGGCCCATGGCTTCATAGTCTTTGGTCACCTGGCCCTGTTGCCCTCGAGCCTGTGGTTGCACAGTTCATCATGGTGGGCCAGTGTGGTGGAGGGGGACTGCTCACCGCATGGTGGCCAGGAAGCAACGTGAGAAGGGAGGGCGGGGACTGCAATCCCAATACTCCCTTCCAGGGCATGCTCCCAAACACCCAACTTCTTTCCACAAGTCCCCACCTCTTGAAGGTTGCACCACCTCCCCATAGTGCCACAGGCCGAACAAGCCTTCAGTGCCTGGGCCTTTGGTGACATTCAAGATTCAAGTACAAAAGATGGCTTGAAATTTATCCAAGACTTGTTTTACGTTCTGGAGCATTTTATCTTCAGATAGGCTTTCTTTAATTATTGTTATATTTGTTTCTTGACATTTTATCAGCCATTATAGTAAATTGGCTCTTTCATTTCATTATATATATTTATATATATAATTAAAGTGTATGTGTATATACACAGCATAACTGTAACTATATTATAGAACACACACATAGATGTATGTACACAGAGGGGAATTTTACATATACTTTCTGAGTATTAATTTTTGTTGTTTAGTTCTGTTTTCTTGAGTTTGGGGTCTCACTAAGTTGTCCAGGCTGGCCTAGAACTCACAATCCACCTGTTTCAGTTTTCCAAGGAGCTGAGATTACAGGCACATACCATCCACCTGGCTTAAATATTAATTTTATATTACTCTCCCTTATTGAACTACGGAAGATTTTCAAGCTGGTTTATATGGTTGCCCACTGGGAAACTGCAGTCAGCTCCACAGTACTCCTTAGTCCTGAGGAAGGTGGCTGGCAGGGTAACCTGGATGTCCCTGCCAAGACTCACATAGCTGAGCCCACTCATTTGCCTCCACTGCAGGAAGAGAATACTTTTCTGCCTTATTTTCACTTTCCAAAATCTTACAGGCATGTGTTTTACTCTTATAATGTAAATTGCATTTAGTGGGGGAAGGAGAATCTAATAAATGATTCTTCCCAGCTTCCAACTCCCATGATATAGGAGAGGGCGTAATAGAGGGCAGGAAAGAATGCTGGTTGCCAAAAAAAGTTGTCCAGCCTGAGTATAAACTATGTATACAACTCACAAGATGTCAAAAAAATAAGGAGTATTTGTTCATTAACAAAGGATATAATTAGCGCACAGAAGAACAGGCACAGGTATGAATCAACAATTTATTAAAAGGATACCTCTTTAATTCCTATTAAATGTATGAAAGGATTTTCACACTAACTCAGTATAAGAGAACTGAAAATGGAAGCTACCCTTAGAACAGATTTTAGTGAGACTAGTAGAGTAGAGGGAAGGGAACGGGGTGGCAAGTGTGGGGGGTAATATTGGGGACTGAATTAGAATAAGCTATACTGCGTGCTTTTATAAAAAGGTCAGTGTTCATCCTATTGTCAAATATCTAAAAAACAGGATGGGAGGAAGGGAGGGGAAAGGGAAATACTGGAGACTGAATTAGAACAAGTTAAACTCCATGCTTCTATAATTATGCTATTGTACAATCTTGTGTCATGTATACCAAAAAGAAAGAAACCGATAAAGAGAATTTAAAAAAAGAATAGCTTAATGTTTGATTGGAAATCTCATAAAGTTGATAACACACTCTATGGGAACTCAGTGCAAGAATACAATTTGGCCTTATCTATCAAAATTACAATTGCATCTATCATTTGACACAGAAATTACATTTACAACAATTTATTGTCTAGATATATGTACATTTGTGAAATGGTAATTGCAACATTTGCACACAATTTAAGTGCCAGGGAATTGCCTAAACAAATTATGGTATAGTCCTACATAACAGTATATTATGTATGCCTCTTAAAGAATGAAGAAAAACTGTATGAATTACTTAGGAAGTTTTTTCATGATATTAAGTGAAAAACACAAGGTGCAAAACATTACAAAGAGAAATCTAACATTAGTTATTAAAAAGAAGAAAAACAGCATGTGTTTGAATTGGCTCTTATATACATAAAAATTCTAGAAAGACAAATGGGAAACCAGCCAAAGTGATTACTTTTTGGAAGGAGACAGTAAAACAGGGGAAGAAAGAGGGTAGGATAGAAATGGTACTATTGGGTTTTATGGTTGAATTGTATGTGAATTGCCTCATCAAAAATAATTAATTTTTTTATGAAGAAGATTAAAGAACTTTGTGGAAGTTCAATGGAATGCTAGAGCCAATGTCAAAAGGCTTGAGAGTAAGCCCCAAGAGGAGTGAGAAGTAAGTCTGTTATTTAGCTCAGGAAAGGAAAAGATCAGAGTTAACAGAACTCCTACACACAAGAAGGCTGCTAGCCACTGGCCATCTTTCCTGGAAATAGAAGGCTGTGGAGATGAAGCATGAATGGTTTACCTTGAATATCCGTATAACACTGTGAAAAGAATATGTAGACTCATCTTCTCAGAAGCCAACCAGGCCTCTCTACTCCTGGGTCATTCTTCTGACACTACCTGCTTCCTTGAAATAGAGTTCACAGTTCACTTGCTTAAATACCTTGCGCCAACTTTTGCTACAGCCCTGTTGCTTCAGTGCAGAGTCCAAAACCCTTTATAACCTACACCAGCTTACCTAGGGGAATTGGTGGGCACCTTCTGCCTTCTTCCTTCTACAGAATACACATTCTGTTTTAGCCCAGTGTAACTTCCTATTTTCAAAACCTGTTGTGCATTTATTTTATGGCTCTCTGCTCTTGCTGATGCTGGCCTCACTTGCTGGAATATCCTTATCCTTACCCTCCTAGAGAGCTCCTCCTCACTCTTAAGACCTGGAAAGTCCCACCAATTTGAAGCATTTTTGGAACCCTCTGTAAACATGATATAAATTGTCCTGCCTACCTGTTACTCATACCATCTGACCATGTTTTGTCTTACTGGAGGAGAGGTATGGTACCACACTAAATTTTGACAGGTGTCAGATGTTAAGTATCTCTTTGTCTTTAGAAGCCAATGTGTTAGCCCATAGCTAGCAAAGTACCTGGTCTCAAATTATGCTGACAGTATATACATAGCATAGTTGGGGATGAGAAAATACACTCATTCTGTGCTTACAGCTGTCAAATACTTTGAGAAAATCAAATGATTACTAGTCTGCTCTACTGTGTTTACACCTTCAGGAACAGAACCCAAGGTAATCCCAGGAGTGTACTGCATAGATCCTAAATACCTCAGAACATAATCCATTTCAAAAGATGCACAGTGGCCTTGCTAGTAATACAATTATAAATGTGCAAAAGCTGCTTTGAAAGTGAAGCTCCATTAGTTGTACATCATACTTGAAGATATTAATTTTTGTGGGTATTTTTTGACTACACATACATTTAAAACTGCCAAACTTAATGCATGTTCATTTTAGCATTTTGGTTTATTTCCTTAAGAATGAAAATCTCACAAATGTTTCTACCTTGATCTCTCTAGTGTTAACCTCTGCATCCGCAATCACAAATAGAAATAGAACTTCTCCATGAAGCCTTGGTTTTATAACTGGGTCTCTCTCATGTCAGAAAAGCACAGTTTAATTTATTATTCAGCAAAACCTTGCAATCATTAAATCTCAGGTTCATATTTTATGTTGAAAGACTTGTTCAAATACCTTAATCCCTATTCAGTAATTTCATTTATTATAATTGGGATTTATCAGGAAATTGAATCAACCAGAAACGCCTATGACTTCTTTCAGTCCAAGTCTTTTTAGTTTTTAGAGAGAGAGAGAGAAAGAGGCAGAAAGAATAAATTTTATTTATATTTTCATCTGGTTTTTGTTTTTCTGACATTTAGTTGTTTCTGTGGTGCTGGAGTCTGAACCCTGGTCCTTGCACATGCTAGGCAAGTGCTCTACCACTAAGCCACCTCTTCAGCCCCTCAGTGCAAGTCTTCGAATGTACACAAGAGAAATAGAATAGTCCCCTGGAGTCAGACTGAGCTGAGCCGAACTTCCATTTCAGTCATAACTATTAGAACTTGGACACTCACTCACTCTCACTACACCTTTGTTTTCTCATCTACAAAAGAGGAGTACTAATGGCATGCTCTACAGAGTTTTGAACTATGAATAACAGAAATTGGTAGTGCATGGCACCTGGTGCATAATGGGTTCTCAATAAGGCCTACCATGTTTACCATGGTTCCACCCACCAGTCCATTTTTCCTTCTCCTTTGTGCTATTTCCTCATTCTGGATCATGCTTGACCATCCTTAGCCTACCCTAACCAGGCAACTCATCTTGGCCTTTCTCCCACTTCTCCAAGCCAGTGAGTCACCTTTGGAATGTTTTCCCTTAACACTCTGGGCTTCTCAGTCATTACCCCACAGCGTGGTGTTTACTTACCTGAATGTCCCCTGCCTGAGTGTAAGTTCCTTGAGCACAAAGATTGTGTCTTTCCTTTTAATGTGAAAATGCATTAGTATTGTTTTCATCAACACAATTTATGATCTTGGTCTTTCCTTCTTGCCTTTGTATAGGGCCAAAAGAGAGACATTGTCTACTTTGACAACCTGAAAGCAGACTCTAGGAATGTCACCAACAGCAACCAAATTTTCCTCAATGAAATTCAATTGACCATCCTTGTGTGGAAAAGCTGTGATTTTCTTGCCATTCTTGATCATTTGGAGTCTGACATATTTCCTAATGGCAGAACCTGGCTTCAACCCCTGCTTTTCCCAGCACAATTTCCTTTGCATGGGAAGAACCTCCATGGGGCTGTGCTCAAATGGACCTTCATATGTTGTTTGTCAGGCCACTTCTGGTCCTGTCAGTGACTACAGAGCTTCCTGGCAATATGAAGACTGTGACAGTTGCCTACCTTGTTGTTGCCACAGGGCTGAGCAAAAGAGAAAGATTGCGTCTTGGTCTTTGTTGCCTTAGTAACTTTACTTCTAGTACCATGTCTGCGTTTAGATGGGACATTTCAGTTACACAAGATGAACTAGTCCTGGGGACCCACTGAGTGGCACAGCGTCTATAACAATACTGCATGCTATACTTAAAAATTTGCTGAAAGAGTGGATCTTATGTTAAGTGCTTGTGTCGCACATGCACATAATAAAAAATTAAAAATATGGGAGAGGGCTGGAGCAGTGGCTCAGTAGTTACAGTGCTTGCCTGGCATACATAAGTACATGAGTTTGAACCCCAGCACCATGTACACAATGGAGTGTAGGAGCAATGAAGACCACATGAAAAACTAAATAAAATTGATTCCCTCTTTCTCTCTCTCTCACTGTCCCTCTCTTAAAAACAGAAAGAAAGGAGAGACTATGCAAGAGTCCTCTCAACACCTTGCCCTTTCAAATCACTCTTCCCACAAATGTTTCACCAATAAAGATTAATTTAATTAACTAGATCATCTTCAAAATGGGAAAAACAATTGGAGAATGGAGAAAGAAATAAGGTAAACAATGGTTTAAATGCTGTAGTAGAAAAATTAGAGCCACTTCTATCTTGATCTACTCCTAGCTAAGATCAGAGTCAATCTTACACTAGAAAAGGAGAGGAAAAAAATTGAATCTAAAAGACTTAGATTCTTTCTGTCACTCTATATATTCTTGGTGCAAAACAATATATTCAGGGTTTCTGTTTCAAGAATAAAAGAGGTACACTGCTTTGAAAGCTGAAGGAACCTGATTTTCAAGCCTAAGGCACTCAGAGGCCTAAAAGGACTCATTTATTTTTAATACAGTAACAGAAAGAAATTTATTTATAATTATCCTCTATCATCTAAGGAGGGAAGATCCTATTTATTTAAAGATTTTGTGCAGAGAACAAAGGAATCCCCATCTCTAGTGTGTTGACCTCTGGCCTTCTGTATTGATAGGGGGTTTTAGAAGGTTGTATGGGAGCCCCAGTTGGAGGCTGCACCACACCCTACAGTTCTTAGAATGTATGTGGAAGGGGCTGGAGTGGTGGCTCAGCAGTTACAGTGCTTGCCTGGCATCTGCAAGGACCCAAGTTCAAATCTCAGCACCACGTACACAACAAAATGGCAGAGCAACAAAGGCCACAGGAAAAACTAAATAAAAATTGATTCTCTCTCCACTGTCCCTCTCTCTTTAAAAAAAAAAAAGAATGGATGTGGAGGGAGGAAGGGCTGGAAGGAAGGAGGTGAGAATGGAGGAGAAGGGGGAAACACAGCCATGGCTACAGTGAAAGACAGGAAAGAAATGGTCCACATGGGGAGGAGGCAAAGTGTGCTGAGCTCTGGGATATAAACCAGCTTCCCACCAAGCCTCAGTGCAATGTCCATTTCTCATCAATGCCTCTTAGTGGAAGAATGAGATCCTATGAGTTCTGCATGGGGTAACACAAACGCTGTCCTTAAGGTCCAGTGTCTGTCTCACACAACCATTTTAGTCTTCTGGCTTGATTTAAACCCAAAACAGGACTCACTAATTATACCATCATCAGACCTAAAAGAGAAAAATGAACCCAGTCACCGGAGGGTGTACTTCCTCCAGGGGCTTGCTGTTGGTTACGGGGTCAGAAACAGTGTAGTTGTCTGGAGTCAATAATGCATGAATTTTTTAGAAATCCTTGAAATAGTGTTTAATCTTCACGCTATTACAATCGCAGCTGAAGACACTCTGCTGACAGAGCTGTAAATATTTCCCTTTGAAATCACAACAGCCCTGTGTAGGTCGTCTCTGTAGTAAAATCCTCTCTCCTGGCTGATGAAATCGGTTGCTATGGTAACGAGAGTTAACAACAGAAAATCATTTTTCCCCAGTACGATGCCTTCCCCTTCTGCAAAATAATGCCAACACTTAAATCAGGCAAAATAACAGAAAAGTCCAACTGTGGACACTGAAATTCACAGATAGTTGGCTCCCTTAATCCATCTCCCCATACCACCCAAGCATCTCAACTCTACCAAAAAAAATAATGTTTTGATTCATTACACCCCATCCTATAAATGTCCCTTCTCTTTGGACTGATTTAATAGTGGCAATGTCATTCTCCAGTTCTTTACACACCCTCACAGGCAGCCCCAAGCCAGGTCAGCCTCAGTGATCCTCCCAGAGTCCTATTCATTCACACTCCAAATCCAGTCATAAACAACTTCAGTGGGGTCCTTACCTGTGAAGATGAAAGCATTATCTTCCCTGCCAAAGTGACTCTCCTTCCCACATCCCACATTTCATAGCAGGGCCACTTTCCCTAAAAGTCCCCGATTCATAACTCTGAAGACACTTTTTCTTCCCCACCTGTTCCCTTCTGCAGGTACCGCCAGCTGAAGTCATTCAGATACCTCAAGGGCAGAAACTTCACGACATGCACTTCCTGCACTCCCCCGGCCTCACACTCATTTCCTTATTTTACTATTATAGATCCAAAAAAATATTTTTCTTTCCTCAACCTTTAAAAACAGACTTCCTTGTAGGATGAAGCCTTCCCTTATTGAGGAATTGCTTAGAGTTATGGAAAGATACTGGAAGCTCTATTTCTTAGAGGATCGGTGTGAACATGACATACTGTGACTGGCTACAGGCCGTGAGGGAGGGACCTAGAGGTGAAAGTCACTTTCCAGGATTCTCCAAGCAATTGAGAAATGGAGGTAGGAGTAGGCCTTATAATAAACTAAAATTTGATTCTTCACCTTAACTCTCTAAATGATGTTGCTCATCAAAAGTAAATTTTAAGTTTCTTTATTGTCTGCCCCACACATAAAAAGAAACAGCTGCACCAATAAATTCCTTGAACTCTTATTTTAGATGAGTATATTTGGAATATTATGAAAAATGAGACCAAATGCCTGGGTTGTTTTTAAGAATAGGCTGAATCTATTTCCAAAAGAGATGGATAAAATGGCCCTGGTGCTCTAACATGCTAATATACATTTGGAAGCTGTCAATTGTTTTGGGGGATGTTTCTCCACCTTGGTGACATAGTTTTGTTTCACTTGTACCCTAAACCCTGCTTTGTTATGGCTCTTAACTTTATGTGGATTGGTGACTGCCCATTTGTCCCAGTGGAACTGTTCCTCGGTTCACAGTTGAAGTTGCTGGTTCTTCTCTGCTTCTCTTCCAGACTTCAACAGTTTCCTGCTCGGACAAGCTGGCACATCTTTTCTGACTGTCTGCTTGAGTGTTTAGCTTTGACAAATGCCATGCATCAAAATCCACACGGTGCCGCATGGTCTGAGTCTGAGGATCTGCTTGCGAGATCATCTCAGCACGTTAGGTGAGCCCAGAACTGTGAAGACCCACACCATAAAGCCTCACGATGAATCGAGTGACTCTGTGCCTGGCCAGCTCCCATCTCTTTTTTTCCTGATTTCCACAAGCTCTGTGCTTACCAGAAATGCCTCAGAAGTGCCCAGCATCACACCCAAGTTAAGAAAGCACAGTCTTTACCTTTAGGGTGCCTAGAAGACTCTAAATCAAATTGAATGATCAGAGCTGCTAAAGAGGCCAGCAAAAGGGGCTGGGGATGGGCCTCTGCCTATATGTGCTCCCTTTAGTCCTCTATGTGGCAGGAGGCATGGTGGCACAAGTCTGTAATCCCATTGGCTCAAGAGGCTGAGACAGACTGCAGATTCAAAGGAGGCTGAGACAGACTGCAGATTCAAAGCCAGCTTTAGCAACTCGGAGAGACCCTAAGCTACTGAGTGAAGGCCTATCTCAATAAACAAACAAACAAATAAATAAGTAAATAAAAATTAAAAGGACTGGGGTTTTTGCTCAGTGGCAAAGCACCCCTGGGTTCAATCTCTGGTACTAAACAAAGGAGGCCAACGCAAGCACCATCATGGAAATCATGAAACCCTGAACAGATGCATCAAATGCATAATAGACTAGTGAGTTACTTGTTACTGCAGTTGAAGAAGTTGGCTTTGAAGGGAGCAATTTTAGTTGATCATGAGAAAGAAAAATATTAGGCACAGAGACAGAGTGATTCCCTCTAATTCATATATCCCATAAATTGGTAGCAGAAATCAAAACTATAGAACAGTTTCCTCCAGATTGCCATACCTTAAGTTCTCTTTTTGTTTAAATGGTGTAGGACAATATTGGACAGTGTTTTCCAAAATGTAAGCTGAGAGTCCATTGCCCCAATCTCTCTTGGAAGGACTTATCTAAAATGCAATTTCTTGGACCCCATCCCAGATCTAAATCAGAATCTCTAGTGGTTGGGGATGCTGGGGTATATAGTTTAACCAGATCTGCAGATGATTCCTATGTATCCTCAAATTTGAGATCCATGGAATTAGGGAATATGAAATTTTACTAACATCATCCATGCTTCTGAAATGTGCCTGGAGCCCCTGAGGAGCTTGTTTAACAGACTCCCAGGCCCGATCCCTTGAAGGTAAAGGTTCATGACATCAGCAGTGGCACCCTAGAATCCGTGATAAATGTCCCCAGGGATACAGCAAGTTTAGGAATCTCCACTAGGGGATGATTGCTTGAAGTACCGCTCAGTTGCATTCTATAATAATACAGCTGACATTTACTGAGTCCCCACCACTAAATACTCCGCTAAATATTTTACTCTTCCCTACCTCCAAACAATCTTAAGAGGTAAGTGGTATTATTATAATTCTTTTATGGAGTAGGAAAATGAGAATTAGCCAAAATAACTTGAGGTCATGCAGCTAGTGAATAATGAAGACAGAACTTGAACCCAAGTTATAGGAATCTGAAGTCCCTGCTCTTTCTCATGAGAACTAGCCTGTCTCCCACCCCTATGCCATATTACTGCCAGCATTGAGTGATTCCACCTAAGCTTTTCTACTGTACCTATACCTATGAGATTCTCCTCTCTCTGGTTTTGCAATTTTTTTAAAACCAGGACTTAATATACAAAATCTATTCTTTGTTTTTGCAAAGTATTTTCCTGACCAAAACTTACTTTCAAGTTTTCGTTTAAATTATTATTTTTCTGAATATATACCAAATTCACTTCCCTATGGGACACGAAAAGTTTCTACATCATATAAAGTTCACCCCTTCAGTGATCTTTCTGCCAAGAGGGTAGAATGGAATGAACGGCAAAAAAATCTCCCTGTGGGCTGCTGAAATAAAGAACCTTTGGTTTTAGGTGTTTCCGGCCAATTCTTTTATAAATGATGTCTGTGTTATCAGGTAAATTTTGAATCAGACTGATCTCCTAAGCTCATGAACTAATTTTGAAGTTTGGCAAAGAAAATTTGTAAAAAATGATGTTCAGGGGGCTGGAGCAGTGGCTCAATGGTTACGGTGCTTGCCTGGCATGCTCGACTACGCAAGTTCAAACCCCAGCACCACATACACAACAAAGTGTTGGAGCAATGAAAACCACATGATAAACTAAATAAAAATTGATTCTCTCTCCCTTTCTCATTTTAAAAAATCAATGTTTCAGAAAACCACTTTATGTATATGTATTTTGCTTTGGACTATGGTTGTATCAGGGTTGGAGATGGACATGGAGAGACCTCTGCAGACAAAAAGGAAGGAAGGAAGAAGAGGGAGTTGATCTTCTCCCAGATTAATGGGTGTTAGACATCCATTAATTAAATGGTTAAAATTAATGAACACATTAAGCCTGATTTGGAGAGTTGTTGCCTCCTAAGGATTATTTTGTGCAAGGCAGTCCCTGAGCATCTGAGCTGTGATCACGAGTAGCTCAAATGGACAGGAAAAACAAATCAGTAATTATTCTTAAAAAGTAATTGTACTTTTGTAATCAAATGAAACCATGGCCTCTTGAGTTATTGGGAATGCTTAATGCACCGTGCAGACCTGACTGCTTTAGATCCCTTGTTTTTCTTTAAAAAATTATAACAATTTTATTTGAGATTTAATTGATAACGTACCCATATACAAAATGTACAATCTCTTAAGTTTTTATATATGTAATATACAGATGAAACCATCACCATAACAATCAAGAAAGAAAACTTGTATTACCAACGAATTTCTTCAGGCCCTTTGTTATCCCTTCCCTCTGGCCCTCCCACTCTGGCAAAACGGGTCTGCTGTTTGTTGCTATAATTTATTTGCATTTTCTAGCATTTTCTATAAAAGGAATCATATGGCATATAATTTTTGTCTGGTTTCTTTCACATAACAGTTATTTTGAGATTAAACCCATGTTGTTGCATATATTAAGAGTTCATTTCATTTTTGTTGCTGAGTAACATTCCATTGCATGGGTATACCAAAACTGTTTATCCAGTCATCTCTTGGTGGATACTTGGGTTGTTTCCAAATGTTAATTGAAATTATGAATACATCTGTTATGAATGTTCTAAGTCTTTGTGTAGATCTGTGCTTTCATTTCTCTTGGTTAACTATCAAGAAGAATAGTCAGGTTAATTGGTAGATATGTATTTTTAAGAAATTACCAAACTGTTTTCCAAAGTTGTACCAGTTTACATTCCTACCAACAGTGAGAGTTCCCATTCTTCCACATCCTCACCAGCACCTGACATAGTTAGTCTTTTTAATTTTAGCCATTCCAAAGGATATGTGGTGGGTCTTATCTGGATATAAGGGGCATTTCCCTAGTCATCTAGGACATTGATCATCTTTTCATATACTTATTTGTTATCCACATAGCTTCTCTGGCAAAACGTTTTTCAAGTTTTTGCCCCACCCACTTTTAAAATTTGGTATGCATTTTCTTATTTTTTAGTTTTGAGAGTTCTTTTTACACTCTGGATATGAATTCTTCAATTATGATTCCAAATAGTTTCTCCTCATGTATGGCTTTTCTTTTTATCCTCTTTTATGAAGCCAATTGAGTAGAGGACTCAAGTCTGGCAGGAGCCAGGGTGTCCCTTGCCCACTCTGCAGATGCCCAGCTCCATATGAGAAGATCCTGAGGGAGACACAGGACCTCCCTGTAGCTGCAGTATCAAGGTTAAGGTTCTAAAGGGGCAGGTGTGGGCAGGAGGGACAGGAAGGCCCTCTGCTAGAAACAGGCATTGGACTCCAAGCCTCACACTATCTAATTTCATTCTTACTCTCAAGCCTACAAATTAGCCTTTATTTCTGTGTTAGTGTTATATCATTGCGACCAAAATACCTAACAACAACAACTTAGAGGAAGAATGTTTATTTTGTGTCATAGTTTCAGAGGTTCAGTCTATGGTGGGTTGACTTTGTTGCTGGACCAAGATAAGGCAGAATATCAGGGTGAAAGGGCATGGTGAAGGAGAGCTACTCAGTTCATGGTTGCCAGGAAGCAGGGAGAGCAATGGAAGGGGCCAAGGAAGCACACATTCTTCCAGGGATTGCTCCCAGTGACTCACCTCCTCCAGCCAGGTCCCACCTGCCTGCAATAACCATCCATATCCAAACCGTATAACCTGCTTCTATGGCAACTTGAAAAGAATACAGAGCTGCAAATAACAAGACTTAAAATAAAATACATGCAGATGCAGCTCTCAAATAATGAGCAAAAGAAGCCACACTCAAAGAGTACGTGGGGCCTGGTTCCATTTATTTAAGTTAAAAAAAAAACAGGCAAAACTAAGCATGCTTTAGAAGCCAGGAAGGGTAGTGATACATGGAAGGGGACAATGAGGGATCCTAAGGTGTTTCTGTTTTGTAATTAGGTTTTGATTTGTGAAATCTGACCCATGTATGTTTCTAAATGCATCAAATATTTTTATTTTTAAGACAGGGGGAGAGAGAGAATAAATTTTTATTTCGTTTTTCATGTTCCTTTTGTTGCTCAGACACTTTGTTGTGTATCCAGTGCTGCTAGGCAAGTGCTATAACAGCCGAGTCACCACTCCAGCCCCAGTGCATCAATATTTTTTAATTGAATATTTTTAATTAAGGAATTGAGTTATTATATAATCATAAATGCATATAAAATGACAATATGATATGCATATATTCTTAAATCAGGTTTACCTCTCAGATCCCTCCCTATTCTCCTCCCTCTCCCCTCCTCCACCTGCCCATCCCCCTCCCTCCCACCACATAACTATGATTGCTCTAGATTATGTGTTGCTACGCCTTTGTTGGGTCTAATGCATGAGACTGACTACCTTTCACGCACACCTGGGTTTAGTGCCAGCCTCCACAAATGAGTGAAGTCATTCGACCCTTGACTCTCTGGGTTATGCTGACTTCACTCAGCATGATTTTTTCCATCGCCATCCATTTACCTTCAAAGGCCGCAATATCATTGTTTCTAATTGCTGAGTAGAATTCCATTGTGTGTGTGTGTGTGTGTGTGTGTGTATAACGGAGTGTCAAATTTTTAAAAACCATTATTTTCCCCACAATGCCACCTGCCTCCACCAGGACCTTGCATGTCTACGGGATGAAGTGAGGATATAATATGGCCAAAGTGATCTAACAAAATGTCAGTCCAAAAGCTGCTTATTGAACCCCGTATTGAAAGTGCTTAGAGCGAGGATGTTCTGAACAATACCACATGTAAATGCATTCCAAAAGGAACTGCAAGTGACCAGGGTTCATGGATGTGGCAAGACCAGGGCCTGGAGGGATCCCCTTGAAGGTTTTTGACCACAGAGGCAGAGAAGTAGATGAGCAACTGAGCTCGGTGACACCTGCCAAAGGCAGGAAGGCCACACACAAAGCTTACACACTGGAATTAGACAATAAATGAAAGAAAGCACAGTATTGCTCACTGGGGAGAAAAGTGTGGAAGACTACAAAAAGATAAACAAAAGAATTGGGTGAACGGGTGAGGTCAAGCCATGATGAATTATTAGAGGGAACTGGGAATGTTGGAGAATGGCCCCAGCCTTGTGGAGAGGCCATCAGAAAGAGTGACTGTAGTACTCTCCATACCCAAAATGACATCAAATATCTGGCGGAAGAATTCCTTGGATGGGTTGCTTCTTACACTGATTTTGCCCCTAAACTTAAAAGACTGAACTTAGTTAGAGGTGTTCTCTAGTACCCCTGAAGCTGGGCACAGATCACCCAGACTGTCAGCACCACAGAACCAGATAACACTAAAATCAAATGGAGGGGTGGGCGGGAGTGCAAAGACAAAGGGCCCTAACATTAATAGAGCACCTACTAAGTAGCTGTTACTAAGCCACAGATGCACTCTTCACCACCCTGGAGGCTCCTCCTGTCCACTCGGTTTCCCACTAGATTGCTGATGGTTTCTGTATTCCTTCTACCTCCCAGGAAGAGAGGTACAGTCAGTTTCCGCAGATGAATGGACTGCTACTTAAACTGTACATTGGTGAATACAGCAATTCTAGGGTCTTCTCAAATGCTCACTGACAACTGCCAATTTTAAAAATTATTTAATGACATTTTCCTATGAACATAAAACATGGTGAATAAAGTGTCTGAGCCTTATTGATTTTAAGATATTTCTTCTACAATACTGGGCCTTATCTCTAGGGCATAGTAGTTCCTGAGATTTCATAGGCCTCCAGGTGCTTATATAAGATGATTTTTCTTTTCCTCCAACACTGAAGAAGAACATTATTCTCATTAAGAGCTCATAGGAAATTAAACACATCTGCACTCCAGGTAGTAGTTTAAACATGGAAACGGAAGCTTTGCAACTAATCCAATTAGAAGTGATTTGAAGCTTCAGCCAACATAATGTGACTATCTCAAGTGCACAGTAATTACCTGCATCTCTTGAACAGACTGCAGCCAAAGATCGTGGGCTGCCGGCAGACTTCCTGTCAGATCACCTTGATGGTACTCTTCTTGGCCACCTTCTGCCTTTGATATATTTACATCCAGTGGAAGAATGCCTCACAAACAGTTGTGTTTGAAAGGCAGTTGTTCACTTGTCCTGGATGTGAAAGCTTTGAGTCATTTGTGTGCTTTGTGCAGTACCGGGGACTGAGCCCAGGGTCTCACGCATGCCAGGCAAGCACTCTACCACTGAGCCGCACCCCTTGACTGCAGATTTGGCTCTAGATAGGGTGATCAGTCTCAAGATGCAGTCAGGCGAGATCCACTGGTGGATGCTGAGGCCATCGGTGACAAGTGAGGAGTCCTGTCCAGAGAGTTGCTCGCTGGGACAGTCAGGTCCTGGGGAAAGAGGCCTGGGTATTTGGAGACCCAAATCACCTATCGTGATTCAGACAGGCTTTTAATGGTCACCCGTGTGTTTTCACTGATTTATAAATGTATTCAATAAACATTTATAAAGAGATCACTGTGCACTGGTACCGTTCAATAACTTTACAAAGACTCACTCACGGACTTCTAATAACCCCGTAAGGGTGAATCTATTATGATCCCATCAGATAGAAGATGGGATGGAGGCTCTGGAGTTGAAAGCCTTGCCCCAAGTCACCCAGCTGGGAGGTGGCAGAGCCAGGCAGTAGGCTCCCAAGTCTACGCCCTCAGCCCCCATCCTATGCTCCTTCCAAGAAAAACCCAGCATGGAATTATAGGCCATGCCTGCAGTTGTGGCAGAGTCAGATGGAAACAGGCAGTGCTCACAAATCCAGGCTAAGGATGAAGAAGTCGGTGGGGAGGCAGGGACAGGACTCAGATTATGACTGGATGATCAGGATCCCCTGAGCCAGGGGTGGGCATCAGAGAGACTCATTCTTGTTTCTAATTTGTTATATTCTATACATATCCTTTGATCTTTATATACATGATCTTTCGATTAAAGAATCCATTCAAACCACACATGGTGGCACGTGACTATCATCCCAGCTACGCAGGAGGCTGTGGCAGAAGGATCACAGGTTCTAGGCCAGCCTCAGAAAGTTAGTGAGGCCCTGTCTCAAAATAAAAAATAAAAAGAACTTGGGTTGTAGCTCAAGAGTAGAATGCCCATGGGTTAAATCTCCAGTACTGGAGCTGGAGCGGTGGCTCAGCGGTTTCGGCACTTGCCTGGCAAGCACGAGGACCCGGGTTCAAACCCCAGCACCACGTACACAACTGAGTGTTGGAGCAACTAAGGGCATGTGAAAAACTAAATAAAGTTGTTCCTCTCTTTCTCTGTCTCTCTTTATATATAAAAAAAAAATCTCCAGTACTGGAAAAAAAAATGCATTCATTTGCCCACTTTCTCATTCATTTCCTCATTTATTCCTGATTTATTTTGTCAGTTTTTCAGACATTCATTCAACAAACATTTACTTAAGGTATCAAATATGCAAGGAACTTTGTTGAATGCCAGGGGAGAAACACATCAATAACCACAGACTAACAATTAGGATTTAATAATATCCCTAAATGACAGCAGTTCCTTCTGAAGAGCCCAGCAAGTAATTGCACATTAGGTTTATTTTAAAATGAGGGTTACATTAAATAGTGAGTTAGAAAGAAGGCAAAATGCACTTAATATGGAACCTGTTCATTGAGCCATTTGTGGTCACGGGAGTGCACTTTCCCCACTGCTCACTTGACATAAAAATGAAAACAAAGTAACAGGAGGTAAAAATGTGTTTTGAAACAAACACTTTGAAAAGAAAAACACCGTAAATACCTTGAATCACACCACTAAATGTCCTTTTATGATAAAGGAAACATTAAATTTTATTTCAGTAAGAAATAAATATGCCTTCTTAATAAACAAGATAGATATAATCAACACTTTCAATTAAGACCTTAATAAAATGAATTGGGTAAACCAGAATTTATATTAGCTCAGTGATTCTCAATATTTTGCTGTCACAATCCCTCTACCTGTTAAAAATTATTGAGGGCCCTAAAGAAGCTTTTTTAAAATTTGGATCATCAATATTTTTCAAATACCATAAAACTTAGAATATTAAAAACGCATCTATTAAGTGATTAAAATAATAGGAAGTCCAATTTCATGTTAGCATAACACATTAATAAAAATGTTTTCTAGGGCTGAGTTTGAAGCTCAGCCCTAGAAAGAGTACTTGCCTAGCATATGTGAGGCCATGGGTTTGATTCCCAGCACTGCAAATATAAATAGCAATACACACACACACACACACACACATGTATATATTAAAGAAATGTTTGAATATCCTTTTAATTACAGTGGGTAGCCTTCTCTGATACAACACTAAAACCCAACAAGTGGTAGTCTCTGAAAGGTAAGTTGCATTGTGGAAACTGAAATGTTTATGAACTTTTAAACTTGGTAACATTAAAAATCTATTTGCCTATCTTGCCTTTTGAATGGATCTTTCACTGATGCATATTTTGACAAAATCAGTGTGTTGGTTCACTAAATGTTGGTTTCAAAAAATTGTACAAAATTAAAAAGTCACTTTTTTATTAATATCTCCATTAATCCAATAGAAAACGTCTTTCTGTACTGATTGGAAAGATGTCCAATTTAGAGTAGATGACACAAGTTTTCCAAAATTCTAATCTAAGTTAAAACTTTATCATTAGCAAACACACCCACACAACCAGCAAAATTAGCAAAAAGAAAAAAAATTCAGTGTTGGCAGTGATACACTACTTTGTTAATCTTCCAGAAAATATGTGCCAAATACCTAAGTCTGAAAAACCATAGTGTGTATATCACTTGCTCTTTATCACACTCTTACTTTACGAATAAAGCAGCTAGCTCAGCTTGCGACTCAAATTTGTTTTGCTTGAGACAAACTTCTTCCAACTTTGTGGAGCAGAAGTGGTTTTCACTGAGTTGCTGTAATATCAAAAATCAGTGCTGCTGTGGCCTCTCCTTCTTTTTAACCAGCAGACATTCAGTAATATTTGATAAAATTATAAAAGGTCTTTCATTATTGTTTCTGTTCCTCCACTGAATGCAATCTAATAACTTACCCTAGAAGATGCTTCAGGGAGTTTTCATTCTAGTTCGAGAAGATGTAGCAAATAATTTTTGACATTTAAAGAGCTCATTAAGTTTACATTAAAAACATTCCATATTTTTTTCTTTAAACTCAGTCATTGCTGTCAAAATTGGCCACCAATGACACTCTACATTATCTAAAATCAATCTGGTACATAAGACCCCAAATGGCAAATTGGTAATATCTAAAACATCAAGGAAACATTTATTTGTCTTATTTTCAGTTTTGCAGATTCAGATAAAACAGCAATGTGAAAAGACAACTTATGGATTGGGAGAAAATATTTGTAAGCCTTATATCTGCCAAATAGCTAATATCCAAAATACGTAAGGAACTCAGTGCAGTAACAAATGTGTTAGTCAGCATTCGATCACTGCAGCTAATACTGGGGATATTCTATTTATGAGGATAACAGGTTTATTTTGGCTCACAGTTTTAGAGGTTCCAGTCCATGAGTGGTTGGCCCTGTTGCTTTCAGATGGTGAGGGTGTGCATCAAGTGGGAGGGTGTGGTGAATCAAAACTGCTCACTTCATGGCCAGGATGCAAGAGAGAGGAACAAGTCAGGATCCCACAGTCCCCTTTGGGGCCAGCTCACACTGACCTAAAGATCTTCCATTAGGCCCTATGTCTTAAAGATTCCACCCACTCCTGGTGGCAGCTTCCTATGGACCAAGCCTTCAATGCACGAACCATTGGGAAGACAAACCAGATCCAAGCTATAGCAGCAAATAATAATAATAATAATTTTTAAATGGGGAGGAATCTTGATAGGTATCTTCCAAAAGAAGATATACAAATGGCCAAGAGATATGAAAGATGTCCAACACTGCTAACCATTAGGGAGAAACAAATTAAAGCTACAATGAAATATCATCTCATGCCTGTCTGAATGACTCCAAAAGTATGAAAGTACAGCATGTGTTGACAAGGATCTGGAGAAAAATAAAACTTTATACACTGTGAAGTGGGAACGTTCCTTAGAGTAAGAATAGAACTATGATAGATTCAGCAATACCACTTCTGGGTATTTATCCAAAAGATTTGAAATCAGTTTTTCAGAGATGCTTGTACTCATTTTGTTACAGCACTACTTAAAATAGCCAAGTTATGGAATTAATCTAAGTGTCCATCCACAGAGGAATGAATACAGACAATGTGGCATCTATACATAAAGAAATATTATTCAGCTATTAAAAAGGAATTTCTGACATTTGCAACAATATGGATGGAACTGAAAATCATGATGCCAAGTGACATAAACCAGGAACACAAGTACAGCATTCTCACTTATTTGTAGACCCTCAAACAATCAAACTCATAGATGCAGAGAGTAGAATGGAATTTACCAGAGACTATTGGATAGGGAGAACAGGGAACTGATGGTCAACGAATACAGAAAATCAGGCAGGAGAAATAACTGAGGTGGCATGCACCAAGTGGTGAATACAATTAATCATAGTGTAGTTAACATTTCAAAATTGCTAAGAAAACAAGTTTATTCTCACCACAAAATATGATAAGTATGTGAGGTAGTGCATGTGTTAATTAGGCTGACCTAATTATTCCATGTTGTATTAATAAATCATGACATTGCTTTGGATCCCATACAATTATAAATTTATGATAAAATGCAATTAAAAAGATAAAGCAAGTCTTCTAGTCTCTTTTATATGCCAATAATCCTTTCTAAAATAAATTTATTTTACAATACTATTAAAATTTGTTTTAGATAAAATTTTAAAATATGAAAGTTAACAAATTTTTAAATTATAAAATTTTTATATCATCTCATTTATACAAAAGTACATGTGATTGTGTATGTAAACATAGATATATACGTTAGAATGGACATCGACATGTTAATGGTGATCATCTGAGTGGGAGAATTCTATTTTTTCTTTTGTGCATTGCCTACATTTTTACCATGTATTATTTTTGGCATCTTAAATTCTTTTCTTGTTAGCTGCAGGGAGGGAACCCTGTTCCCAAGGGTCAGCATGTCACTGTGCACATACCCTGCGGCATGCCATGACCATCCTAACAAGCGCTGCCTTATGGTGTGATGTGGCGCAGATGAGTGGGCCAGCCAGGTGATTTAGTAGGTTTGCCTGCAAGTGATTTGGGAAGGGAACTTGTCCAACTTAATCACAACCACAAGGTAGATTCAATACCAAAACATGAATATTTTAATTTCATTTCCTAAGAGAACAAAAATTGTCACTAGAATATCAATTTAATCTCTTGCAAATCACAGAGCCAATTTGAGAGAACAAATTGTAGAGTCATAGAAGGCCAGAACTGAAAAGAAGCTTAGAGATTATCTGGCTTAACCCTGTCAAATCACAGAAGGAAAAAATGGGCCCCCATCTGGGGGAACTAAGTCTTCATGTCATGTGGAAATTTAAAACTGTGTGTGTGTGTGAGTGTGTGTGTGAGAGAGAGAGAGAGAGAGAGAGAGAGAGCACCATTAGGGAAGTCTGGAATTAAGTCAGGACATTTATAGCTCTGGAGAAACAATGGCCTACCCCTGACTCTCCATCTCTCTCTATCAACCTCACCAACACTTCTTGTAAGCCTCCTGTCTCAGTTTCCAACATGGCTGCTTATCCAAACTGAATTACATTCTACTCTGTAAACATCTTGTTTCCTTCAGACATGATACCACATTCTTACAAATACGATATCCAAGTCTTGGGGCCGAGTGAGCAACAGCGTAGGCTGTGTTTATGCTTGTTAGCATCAACTGCAGACAAAATCTCATTTCTAGCTTCCTGGGTTCAGTCTCTGTTGAATGTATCATTTCTTTTTCTTTAATATCTTTGCTTTAAGGTTCATCAGACTGGGGGCAGTGGCCTGGGGAGAGTAAGCAATGATTTGGATGGAAATAAATGCAGACACTCAAAAACCTAGTGAAGATACATTCACTGCCCTAAAAAAGAAATTTCTTAATTAACTATGAAATATAAGGCCAGATTGTACTGAAATTGGCTGCTGAGTAATCTCCAAACTCATTTGGAAACAGTTGGGGTATACATTAGGGTTCTCCTGGGAAACAGAACTAATGAAGGTGGGGGAACAGGAAGAAGAGAGAAAGGAGGGAGAGGGGGGATCAGAAGAAGAGGGGAAAGAGGGAGAGGAAGCGAAGGGAGAGGGATCAATCTCACGGAGACCAAAACCGCACACCTGGCCCTTCCAGGCTTTTGTATTTGCTCTGCAGCTTGCCCCAGCCCTGTCCATCAAAATCCTATTTTCTGACAAAGGTCAACTCAAATACTAAATACATTCAAAATATTTTCCTATGTTCATAATCTAAAACGATATCTCCCTCTTCTGTGTTTTCCAAAAGGATAATTTTCTTAATACTGTAAAGAAATTGCCAGGTGGGACAGTACACGTCTGTACTCCCAGCTACTCAGGTGGCTGAGGCAGGAGGATCACACGTTTGAGCCTAGCTGGGCAACTTGGCAAGGTCCCATCTCAAAACTTACAAAAAAAAAATCAGCCTCATAACAGACTTTCATAATGTATTCTTTGCCTTCTAGAGGGCAGGGACTATCTCTACATCCTCATAGGACAGGAACTACTATATTCAATTCCTTTCAGAACCAGAGAAATGGAGAAGTTGAGCAATTTCTCAAGTCACCAAGCAGCCTGAGCATAAACTTTATGTCCAAGTGAACAGGCACATTCCTGCTGTAATTACCCCGCTGCCCCCATCTACTCACGAACACACCATTGGGGGCCATCTCTTCCCACCAAGTCATGCTGCCTCTGCCCTCAAGCGACAGAGCATAAGGGCTATGTGATCACTTTATTAGCTCAGTCTGGATTTCTCTAACCACTGACCCCACTTTCACTTGGTGTTTGTTGTTTTGTGTGGTGCTGGGCATTGAACCCAAGCCTCATACCTGCTGGGCACGTGCTGTACCGCTGAGCTACATCCTCATACTTCTGCTAGACTGAGACCCACTTGGTAGATCAGATCTTAAAAGGCTAGGCTTCCTTCACCTTCTCCCACCCCTGCATGGCTGAGCTGAAAAGAGTTAGAAGAGTTACTCAGGGCCAGCATCTTGGGCCGGGAAAAGATCTGGTATGAATTCTGAATGTTACACTCACCAGCTCAGGACTTGATTAATTAGGCAACTTCTCGGAGCATCTATTTCCCTACCTGCAAAATGAGAATTATAATACAGCGCAGCTCCTGGGGTTCAGGGAGGAACAAGGAGATGCAGGATGGAAATGCTTTGCACATTTACTGCATCTCAGTTATTCCTGAGATGGGATCACCCAAGGCTTAATGCAGCCTCTGGCCAGAAACACTTTGGATGAGGCACTTGGTCTTAATATACCAAATTTTCAATAAGGGCCAGATTAAGATCTTTATATAGGGACAGAAGAGTGGTTCAGTGGTGGAACACTTGCCTGACATGTGCGTCGACCTGTGTTGATCTTCAGCATCACATACGCAACTAAGTGTCAGAAAAACAAAAACCAGATGAGAAAATAAAATTGATTCTCTCTCTCTGAAAAAAGATCTTTATATAAACTGGTATATGCATAATAAATTATAGTGCTCTTCTCTTTCCTAAGGCAGTAACTTTGAAGCTATTTTTGAAAGAGAACATTCTTTCAATAGAAAGTTTAAGTTCCTCTTTGCTGCCCCTAAGCAGTTGGTGGGATCAGCTTTATGACAAGCCATCATGGCCCTCATTCAGCTTTCATGTCCTAAATAGCCTGGCTTTTTCCTGACGGCATCAGCTCAGGCCTTCACCATCTTGGTCTGGCTCCGTTTGTACTTTCTTTTAGAAATGACAAAGTAGGAGAAAAGATCACCAAAGGGCCTTCTAGATAGGGTGGGAATTCTTTCCTCCAAATCAATCATTCTTGAGCACCAGTGGGTAGGGATGCCCAGAAAGTGCATGCTGTGACTGTGCACCAGTCACAGGATGGGAGCAGATGGCTCCTGGTGAGAGAGGCTCTGGTTGAGTGGGGGCACTATTCTCCCTGTAGGTGACAGCTGAGCATAGGGTGTGCATCTCCCGTGCTGGAAGGCACCACAGCTGTTCCAATTAAGAAAAGGTCTGCTCCACCAGTCATGCTTCCCAGCCTCTCCTGCCTCCTTCCTTGTGAATGGGAACATTTCAGCAGATGGCACATTGGCCCCTCCAGGGGCCTGGCCTTGATGCCTTTGTAGTGCCCCATGTGCCTCTGGCCATCCATGCCCATTCTGGAAGAACTTTCCATCCTCTTGATAACCTAAGCTTCAGGTCCTTCTCCAATGATTTCTTAATGTTGATTCTGTCTCTACCTTTTCAGAGTACCCGCTGCATATTTCTAACATGAGATTTATTATTGTGCACCATAATTGTTAGCTTACTTATTTGGATGAGGCATAAAGTAGGAGCATCCTAATTAAAAATAAATTCCATTACACCAAGGGACAGAAGTGTCAGCCCAGAGTGGGCTCAGAGGAAAATGGAAATTCTGAGTCACCAAAAGGACCAAATTGGGTGAAAAAAAGACATAAACTCTTCCAAATACTTCCATATCACCTGGGTGCTTGCAGATAATGGAAGTGGAGAAATCTTGCCTTTGTGTGAGACTTGGATACACGTGAGTAGGGGCTCACCAGCAGAGAAAGTCGCAGATGCTACGAGAACTCAGTCGACGTACTGTGGATTATAAATAAATGAGTCATTGTATGTTATTTTCTTCCTTGCCTGACATGCTGTGATTTAGTATTCATAAGCTCTGCAATAAATCACTGCATTTATGTAAAACAGAAAATCCTTTTCCTCTTGCCTCTGAGATTGTATAGAAATTTATTGTATAATTAAAAAAAAAAGTTCCCTAAGAACATTTCCAAAGAGTTAAAAAAAAAAATTAAAGATCCTTCCTTTAAAGAGCTACTTGAGTTTAGCTTGAGTTTAGCACTTCTCAAAGGAAATGCCAGCCTCAGTTCTTCCTGACTTAATCTCATGTCAAGGGTTACTCTCTGAAGCTCTATGCCCCAACCTAGGGAGAAGAGGAGTCAAGCAAAGCTGCCTGTCGTAGAAAAGAAAGGTAATGATGAAAACTAATGAAATAGAAGGCAAAAATACATTAGAGAGGATTGAAAAAATTAGGGACTCTGACTTTAAAAATCACAAATGAAAAAGTTAGAACTTTGAAATGATTGATGAGCAAGACAGGAAGAAAAAGAGAACAAGTAAATCCTAGGAATGGCCTTAACTGCAGACATAGAAGAAATGCCAAAAAGAAAATAATACTTTGAACATTTTTTGCCATTTACTTTGAAAAGTTAGATGAAAAAAAATTCTCTATATTGATTGACTCCAAGGGAATAAAACCACAGAACCAGAAAGACTTTAAAACATTAAAGACAATCAATCTGAAAAAGGGTGATGGAATGGACCTAGTAACTGTTGAAGGAACAAATTCCTGCCAAGTATTATATGGTAAAATAGAAAAAGATCAAGAATTACTCAAAAATACTTGCTATACAGCTGGCATTACTTTGATATTAAAACCAGTTTAGAATGATAACAGAATGAAAATAACATACCAGTCTTGTTTATAAACATTAACCAAAAAAAAAAAACCTGTTAAATAAAATATTAACAAAACTCAAGGATTTAAAGTTGTAGGCTTAATATCCAGGTCTTTGATCCATTTTGATTTAATTTTTGTGCAGGGCGAAAGATAAGGATCCAGCTTCAGTTGTCTACAAATGGCAGTCCAGTTTGTCCAACACCATTTGTTGAACAGGCTATCTTTCTTCCACACTATACTTTTGTCCCCTTTATCAAATATCAAATAGTTAAAGATATGGGGGTTTGTCTCAGGATCTTCTATTCGGTTCCACTGGTCTTCGGTTCTGTTTTGATACCAATACCCTGCTGTTTTTGCTACTACAGCTCTGTAATATAATTTCAGGTCAAGGACTGAGATGCCCCCTATTTCTTCTTTTCTATAGAGTAGTGTTTTGGCTAGTCTGGGT